>OMNW01020173.1:16955-42991 GCA_900303245.1 Selene dorsalis | reverse complement strand
CAGATATTAACTATTTTGGCCTATTTTGTCAGGAAGTACAGGAACCAGTTACAGAAAAGTGTACAACTTCAGTAGGCTACTACTCCGCTAAACACACTGAAACTCATACCAATCTATAAAAACATCACTTAATATAATTTACTTGCTGGAGTCTGTGCCAATAAACAGCACCACCTGTTTGTGACAGTCACGGTTAGAGTGAAGAGGAGCTGCTGCTGTAACAGGGTTGAAGACCGCAGCGTGGTTTAGTTTTAAGGCAGAACAGAGGAATTGATTTATTTTGTACTTGTGGTGTAACGGTACACAACAGTACTTAAAAATGTCCGATGGGGAGTCATTCACAGGTGATGCCTCAGACGTGAGACGTCATACGCCAAACCCAGAGGAAGAGGAAATGTGCAGAAGTGCATCTGAAGGTGCACAGCAGAAGTCTTTGGAGGCCCTAACACCAACCCTACCTGAACTGGAGGAGGTTTTATATTCAGCTCCACGCTCCTGTCGCCATGGAGACGAGGTGTGGCCACACCTGTATCTGGGAGACATGTGAGTATCTATCTGTAGCTGTTCTTGATTCAACATCATATGTACAGTACATATTAGAAATTTTATTAATTAATAGCTCACAATAAATGTGGTGCTTGTGCCAGGTTTATGTCTCATGACAGGTTTGGGCTCTGGCAGCTGGGCATCACCCATGTACTTAACGCCTCACATGGTAAACTGTGCTGTAAGGGCAGTGATGATTTCTATGGCACCACGGTGAAGTACTATGGGGTTCCTGCCAACGACCTGCCAACATTTGACCTTTCACCTTTCTTCTACCCCGCAGCTGCATTCATACACCAGGCTTTGTCATCAGGAGGTACTGCAGGCTGCCACGTAAGAGAACTGTAAACATTAAAAGTGGGGTTACCTGTCCTTTCACTGTCTTTGTTTAATTCCCAGGAAAGGTGTTTGTGCACTGTGCTGTGGGTGTGAGTCGCTCAGCTGCGTTGGTCTTAGCCTACCTAATGATTCATCACCGCCTCAGTCTTCTGTCCTCTGTACGCTGCGTACAAGAGAAACGCTGGATTTTCCCAAACAGAGGCTTTCTACGACAGCTTATAGCCCTGGACCGACAGCTGCAGGAGAACAGGTTGAATGAGCCAAAATAAAACAAATCTAGGAACAATCCTGCACAATAAATCCACAGATAATGTCCCATGTTGGTTGGCTGAAGTCCTCATTTACACCATGCAAGACTTTCTCTGTTTGTACCATTTATTGCACGCATATACACATTGATCACTGTGTCCAGCCCTGCCCTCTCTTTTCCTCTCCCGATGTGACCTCAGTGGTCACAGAGAGTCCCTGTCTCCCCCTCCCCCTGGACCGTTGGCGTCAATGAACACACCAGTCAATGCAACAGCAACATTAAATAACCCCACATCCAGTCAGGGAGGACAGACTGAACACAGACGGCTAATTTTGGAGCTAAGCGGCATTCAAACGACCACCTGCTCATGTCTCTCAGTGAGCTGCAGACTGTGGTGGTGGTGGTGGTTAAGGGACAGTGGACGGAGACAGCAGGAGCAGTGCTGGAGTCTGAGTCCAGGGAGAATGTCAGGGAGCAACCAGCGACAGGATCTGGTGCTCATTAAAGAACTGGAGCTCATTTTGGATTCCTGCTCACTGGAGCTGATGCCAGTGGATGAAGTCTGGCCAAACCTGTACATAGGAAATGTGTGAGTGTCTCATGTTTCTTGTATGGGGGTTAAACAGCGTAGCTCACAGAGAGATATTAATTCGTTTTAATAGGGTTGAAAAGTACAAACACTTGCAGCATCTTTACTTGTCTCTCTTTGTGTGTGTTTTCCAGGGCTGTAGCAGAGAACAGGAAGACATTACATAAGCTCGGCATCACTCATGTTCTGAATGCAGCACACTCCAAGCAGGGCAGCATCGGTGACCAGAGTTTTTATGGGAACACGTGTGTTTACTTTGGCATCCCAGCAGAGGATTCAGACCACTTTGACCTCAGTCAGTACTTCAAACCTGCAGCCGACTTCATACAAAAAGGCCTGAAGAGCAAAGATGGTAAAGTATAGAAATGTAACAACCATTGTTCTGTTGAATCTCTGAATTTTGCTTTTCTTCAGCTGTTTCAGATTTTCTCCATTTTCCTTCACATTGTCCATCCTGCTCTACAGGAAAAGTGCTGGTACACTGCATCATGGGTGTAAGTCGCTCAGCCACTTTGGTCCTGGTGTATTTGATGTTGCGACAGCGTCTCCCTCTGAGGGACTCTTTGAGATGTGTCATTCAAAAACGAGCCATTTACCCCAACCGGAATTTCCTGTCTCTCCTCCTCAAGCTGGATGATCAGCTGACACTCAGACGGAGGTTGTGTCCTCTTCTGTGACATGCGTCAGTCTCATTTCTCTCTGCTCCTTCATGACATTAGCCATCGGTCACCTCAGGACCCCTCTCTCTCTCTTCCTCTCTATGTGTTACACTATAATCAGTACTGGCAGTGTTTCTTAATTATTATCATTATTATTTATTCTATCACAACGTGGATGACACAGAGGTCTGGAGGGGAAATTCCATATTTTTATTTAGAAGTCTTTTCTTGCACAAGTTTATCTTCTTGGTACAGCTTCAGTGGCCATGTGTTGTTAAATATTGTAAATACCTAAATACGTCATGTTTCTCTTTTTATTTTTCATATTCAAACTGTATTCAAATGTTTCCTTTCACTGTTGTCACGCATGTCCATAAACTTTGTAAATCCAACTTAACGTCTGTTGTGAATTCCCATTAAAGACATTTTTATGATATTTCATTCAAACATTGTATATCTAAATACAGTTGTACTTTTTCAAAAATGATATTTTCACCAAAAACTGAAGCTGAGCTGAACAGTACAACTAAGGGCCATATAAACACAGTAGCTGAGAATTTTAAACGATTATAATCATTTTGAATGAGTGATAAGATAAGATTGGTAATATATTATCACAAGCAATACCTTTAATGACATCGTCATTATAAATAATTGTTAGGTAATATAACAAAACATGTAAACTCCATATTTAAGAACGATATACAGCAACGTCAGTGGAGCCTTCATTGAGATCCTGTTTTTATTTTGTATGTCTGTCTTTACTTTTGGTTACAAATTTGATCTTGGATCTCGGCCCATATCAGCCCAGGTCATCAAACGTATGTCATTTTTCTGTTGTGTTATCTCACAACAAAAGCAGCTAAAGTTAGCTTATTACAGCTTCAGTCATATTCCTTAAAGCAGCAGAGCAACAGATGTCACTTGGCTCCTGGGTAGCAACACAGAGGCACATACGGTTCATTCGTGTGTTACATAACAGTCTGCGGTCGTCATGGAATCTCAGCAAGGGAGCTAATGTTAAAGTTGACAGGAAGAAGCCACATTGTTGCCCATAAGAATGAGATCGAGTATATGGTCAGAGAGTGGACTAGATGTGTTTTTAAGTGCATGAATACAGCCCGCAAGACGAGTTTGACACGACTGAGTGTATGATTACAGAGTTATAAAAGGAAACGGTTGTGTGTGGCTGTGACAGTGAACAGAGAAATAAGAGTGAGACTGAAAGAAGAAGAGTTTGCACAGCCCTGGAGAGAAGTAAGATCAGAGTGGAAACAGGTTAGTTTCTCTCAAGGCTTATTTGCTCACTGTGTCACCTCTGGATTTACCACTTTAGATGGTTGACTGCTTTATGATCTGAGTATTGTTTCAGAGAAGCGGCAGATTACAAGACTTATTTTTGACAGATTAAGAGAAGCCCCTTGTTCATTTGTTTGTGTGTTTGTTTGTGTGTGTGTGTGTCATTGCAGTATGTCTCTGAGGGAGCCACCATATGAACCTCCTTCTGTGTCAGAGCTGCAGGAGTTTCTGTTAGCAGACAGACGACCTACTGGACACGTCAATCAAGTCTGGCCTAATGTTTATATAGGCAACGAGTTGGTACACACACAACAACATGCACACACATGCAGTGCATCTACATAAACATATAGAAATGAATGTGTGATTATGTTGCAGGGTGGCGGCTCGTGACAAGGGAACCCTTCACAGTCTAGGAATTAGTCATATTGTAAATGCTGCTCACGGACGTCATCATGTCAACACTGGCCCGCTTTTCTACAGAGACATGACAGTGGATTATTATGGGGTGGAGGCTGACGATGCGATAGATTTCATTCTTAGTCCTTTCTTCTACCCAACTGCACGATACATCAGAGCTGCACTGGCTATGGGAGGCAAGTCAGACTTTGTTATCTGAGTGTGTGTGACTGAATTTGAAAACAATGTAACACTACCTTCAACCATGACCTCAGGGTGAATAACATGTCCCTGTCCTAGGACGGGTGTTTGTCCACTGTCTCATGGGTGTGAGCCGCTCTGCAACCTTAGTACTGGCCTTCCTGATGATTGTTGAGGGCCTGACGCTGCAGGAGGCGGTGGCTGCCGTCAGGCCGCACAGAGACATCTGCCCTAACCCAGGCTTCCTGCAGCAGCTCCGCAGTCTCGACATGAGCCTGGAGAGGGAGAGGAGGAGGCGGCGACAGGCCCAGACACTGTAAAGAGACACACAGATACATGCAAAAACAGGAATATCAGCATATACACACACAGACATGTTTATCGCTGCAGAGGTCACTTAACGCAGGAGGAGGACATGCCATCTCTGGTAGAGCTGAGGCAAATTCTCTGGACAAACAGGAAGCCAGTGGTACCTGTCAATCAAGTCTGGCCGAACCTCTACATCGGAGACGAGCAAGTAGACAAAACCATGTCCAGCACATTGAAACGTTCTCTAAAGATATTACAATTACTCATTTTGTGTGTGATGTGCGTCTGCAGGTCTGTGGCACGAGATAAATCCACGCTGTTGTCTCTGGGTGTAACTCACATACTGAATGCTGCAGCAGGTCGACACAGGATCAACACGGGTCAGCAGTTCTACAGTGACCTGGATGTGAAATACCATGGTGTTGAAGCTGCAGACCATCCAGAGTTTAACATACAACCTTTCTTCAGGCCAGCTGCACAGTTCATAGACAGTGCTCTGAAGAACGATGGTCAGTATGCAAACATGATACTAGAATGAATATAATACATACATTATAATTACACAACACCAGCCAGATTAACATACATCATGTATTACAAGCTTAGTTCCTGCTTTATTTTTCCTTAAACTGATCAGTTCAGCATTAAGATGAACACACACAACTAGTACATAAACACCACCTGGTAGTTTATTAAGTTGTGCTACATAATATGTCTTTCTACCTTATGCAGCCAATTGTAGGTCCATATTCTGAAGAAAAATACTTTTTGACTGATTGACCTCTCTATGTATGGGCTATGAGTAGATACGTTGTTCTCACATTGGGATGAGGCGGTCTAATAATCAATGTATCCTCCAGGGAAGGTGTTTGTCCATTGTGCCATGGGCATCAGTCGCTCCGGAGCTCTGGTTTTGGCGTATCTGATGATCTGCCAGTGCCTGTCGTTAGAGGAGGCCGTTATCGCTGTGCGTCTGAACAGAGACATTGGACCCAACTCTGGATTTCTGGAGCAGCTGAGACAGTTGGATCTCAGCCTCGGTCCCCAGAGCAGACGGATGACAGGAGATGACCACACTGACACGTCTTGATAATCAAATAGAAATGTCATCTGTGTGTCATCTTTCAGTCTTGCAGCTTATCTCTGCCACAGACACAATCAGTAAAACATAACAACTGCATACTTAAGTTTCATGTCTCTGGAAATAACTGTGCTGACAAATGCTAACTGAACCCCACACCTGTCCACACATTAGTGACATTCCTATGATAACAATGATGCAACGTCCCACTCTTACCAAACTTCTTATTTTCTTTTAGCACTGTGCTGTTGAGTGTATTTGTTTACCATGCAAGCTAAAGCAAAGTAATCATTGTCATATTAAAGGACTCATTAGGAAAGCTGTGAGAAAGAATCTGTGTGTGTGTGTGTGTCAAGTTGGTGAAGTCAGGTGTTGTAGCCCAGCTAACTAAAAATATCATCTTAAAAAGGGCGGTTACCATGCTGCCTCCATGCTCACTGCAGATGCACACAAACACAGACACACAGACACACTGAGCAGAAGTGGAAGTGCTGGTCAGTGAACTACTCAGAAACCTTTAACAGCTGCGGGAAATAGGTAAGTCATGTTTTCGTACTTATAATTTTTGGCCTGATAATTCTCTTCAAACAGACATTATCACTATAAAATAGTGAACCTCTCTTATTTAAGTGAGTTCTTGTTAACTGTAACTCACTGCCTGTCACTTGAACTTGTTTGAGAAAGAGCTCTTATTTTGCCCAACAGATAATAAATGAAGTTTTGCTATTTTCTCTTTATCAGATGACTCATGGATTAATCAATGCAGCTCTAAGACTGAGAATGATACATAGGTGTTAACGCACAGTTTAGAATAGATCACAGTGTTATTGTTGTATATATCGATTGACGTGCGTGTTTTCTGGGCAGCAGAGGTGAGACATGTCGTCCTGTGTGGTGAAGTCCAGAGGTAAAAACCCATATGCAGCAGTGCAGGTGGACCCAGACAGCGATTACATCACACCAGGTACATTAGACCTGGAGCAACTGTTCTGGGCCGGAGGTGGGGCTCAGTTTGCCCACGTCAACCAGGTCTGGCCCAGCATCTACATCGGGGATGAGTGAGTAAATGCACAGACGTTGTGTCACAGTTCTGCTCTACAAATGTCAAAAGTCAGGAGAGCCTCACACTGAGTCTGTGTGTTTGATAAAAACAGGAAAACGGCTCTCGAGCGGGCTGGTCTGAGGGAGCTGGGTATTACACACGTCCTGAATGCAGCAGAAGGGAAGTTCAACAATGTGCTGACTGGTGCTGGTTATTACAGAGACATGGACATCCTGTACTATGGTGTAGAGGCTGATGACAAACCCACCTTCAACATCTCTCAGTACTTCTACCCTGCAACACAGTTCATCCACGAGGCCCTCAGTCATTCACAAAGTGAGTCCTACAGGAAATTAAATCCTTTAATCCACATCGTTCTCTGGAGAAGAAGCCTCAACACTTTGCTTTTGTTTATGATGAGTCCATATTATTTTTTACTTTTGTTCCAGACAAGGTGCTGGTGCACTGTGTGATGGGTCGCAGCAGGTCAGCGACTCTGGTCCTGGCATACCTGATGATGAAGCACAGCCTAACAGTAGTGGATGCTATTGAGCATGTGCGACAGCGGCGCTGTATCCTGCCCAATCACGGCTTCCTTAAACAGCTCAGAGCCCTGGACATCACATTACAAGAGGAGAGGCTCAGAGAAAAAAGACAGATACAAGACCAATAACACGTAATAGATAGACAATAGACCAATGTTTTCATATTCCATTATCCCCTGAATCCATCTCAGGAAGAGAAATGTGTGCTTTATGTTTATTTAACTATTGTGGCAATAACCTCTGATTTGTTTTCAACAGAGTCATTCTTGTGTGGTTCAATTGTGCCTTCAACGGTATGGTGATGTTTTTCAACATATACTGTGTAGACCAGTGCTGGTACTATCAAATAAAAAGATCTAAATCAGAGAACGGGCAGAAATGTCCTGTTACGGAAAACAATTCAATGATCATCTGCCCCATTTCTGTCTCTGTGCCCAGCAGCCAAACCATGACTCTGACTCTGACCAGGACATTTCTGCCCGCTCTCTGATTTAGATCTTTCTATTGGGGACTGTTTTTCTATTTCAAGATTTAAACAGTAAGAGTGATTTGCTTTATCTACATCTGTTAAGTGTGTAAATACTGGAAGAGTAATGACAGGTTTCACCAATCATGTAGTAGTGCCATAAGTTTACCTGTGTTGTTGTCCTGACCAGACATACAACATAAGAGGTTAAAAATTGAAGCCTAAAATTATCTCACTAATGTGGACTTGAAAAATGTTCTTGCACCATTGATCTGAAATGGTAAATCAAGTAGTTGGAGTTCAGTAAGATATGTGCTCTGATTAAAATCGCCTGAGGATATTCAGATCCAACTAACGGGGTTAAAGAGGATTTGCATTTTCTATTCGAAGGTCAAGATGCACCAGAAAAAACACCAGGCCACTGATTCAGGTAATACACAGGACAGGTCATTTTAATGCCCACTGTATTCTTCAAAGAACATTTAAATATAATGATCTCTTTCCAACAATACCATTTACCTTACATGCATTTTAGAGATGTCACATGTCCATTTTCGGGCCCCACAGGCCACTAGTTGCTTGTCACGGGGTTCAGCTTGCAAGTTTCCAAGCACGGACAAATGCAGGTTAAGATGTACGCCACTGCTCATCAGGTCTTAGCGACATTTACACAGACGGAAAGGAAAGAAGGCACTCGTTATGAGAAGCACCTGCCCAAACACAAACTTTCACGTTTCTGACACTTACGGACACAGTAACGTCTGAGTATTATTGACACAGTACACGTGAAGTTAGACAGTGTTCAAAGGACATGGTGGGTCAAGACTTCGACATTTAAAAAGTATGTTTTTTTGTTTGTTTTTCTTAAAAAAAAAAAGACATTTGGTTTCATAACTGCCCTATTAAATTAAAACTAGTACACACACTAAGGTATAATTAATCTTACAAAAATCTAAAAACAATTTACTACTGAACATTTTCAACAGTCTCTAAAAATGAATTATGTGTCCTCACATTATAGAATCAGCCTCATGTGATTTGATTCTGTGTCCAGGAGGAAGAAAAAAAAAAAAAAAAAAAGACTTGTGAGGTGTCAACTTGAAAATTCGCAGGACAGTTTGATAGGTTCCCGTGCAGCCCACGCTGGCAGTGTCAGAGGCAAAATATGTTTAGAAACAATCCATAACCTGTATGATTTCACAATTAGATCCAAAATTATCACATCATGTGCTGTAATTGTGAATCCTTTATGGTGATTTCTACGTATATAAATCCTTAGATTAGCCTATGATCCTCTAGTGGCACCATGTGGAGGACACATAGACAGGCACATATGACAGGGGGCACCCAACTGATAATTGGTAAGAAATAATTTAAGAAAGAAATAATTTGTGGAGGGATTGAAAAATAACATGGACGGGTATCTGATCAAAAACATAATAATAAAAAAAAAGGCATTACAAGACTTTTGTAAAAATGATGAAGCTTATGTGTCAGAGTTGTGAATGGCAGGATGAGCATGAGGCTTCAGGCTGAAGGAAAAGATGTCCAGATGTGTGTCACTTGAAGTCAGGTTTTTCTGGGAAGGTGCAACCTGCTCGTCTGATGATGACGTTGGCAGCGTAGTGTGCGGCCTTCACGCACTGATCCAGTGGTTTCTCCTGGACTAGCTCAGACAGGAAACCTGCATCGCAGAAGAAAGCATTGTTGAAGAAATCTGCAGAAAACACAGGAAAGACCCAAAGCAAGCCTGCAATGTTAAGCCTAATGTTAACCTTACCCCCTACAAAGGCATCGCCTGCACCGTTTGTGTCAACGATGTCCTTGGGGTCAATCTTCAGTACAGGGAAAGTCTCAATCTTGTCACCTGGACCAACATGAGAAGAAAAGTTAGACCTCTACAGTTCACATATGTAGGAGAACAACAGACTGACAAATTAGAGCAATACTGACAGAACAATAAATCAAAAAAGAAAATCTTACTTAAGGCCATAGCGGTTTCATCCTTCCCTTGGGTCAAAACTACAATCCTCTGTCTCTTCGTGTTGACTTTAGGTAGAGCCTGGGCTTTCTTCGCAATTTCCTTAATGTCCTTAGTCTACAGACAAAACACACATTAACACAAACAGTTTATAATGCACAAAATACAGAAAAAATGAGAAAAAACTAATAATGTGTGAATATTAACAAGCCCACTCACCTCAAAGTCTTGCTCCTTAGCGAATGCAGCTGCCTCCTGAGGACCAAAAAAAAGGTTAAGGTTTATATTTTACATACAAATACCCATATAAGCGTATGTGGTCAATACAATGACTGTGTGCAGAATGTGCAGTGAAAGTCTGACTGACCGTCTCATTGCCAAACAGCACGTCAACGTAGGGCATAACCTGCATGAGGTTGTCCTTGAAGAACTGGCAGATGAAGGGTGCGGAGAGGTTCAGGCAAAACATCTTGTTATTTTCAGATGCGTGCTTTGCCACTTTCAGGATGGACTCGAGGGAGACAGTCAGGAAGAAACCCTGGAAGGAAGGACGAATGACACTGGGTCAAGACTGATCTGATTTTTATATCTTGATGGACTCTAATGAACACCATGTAGTGGTCTGTCACACTACTCACAGCAATGTAGAAGACTTTAGCTTTTTCAACCAGCTTCCAGTTTTCTTCCAGGTCTAGATGCTTATCTTTCTTATAACAGTTAGCAGCAGCTAGGTTAGCTACCAGAGACCTGGGAGGAGAAAACAACAGATGGAGAGTTGTAGATAGACGATGATTATAAAGAGTAAACAAATGTACGTTACTTTAATAACCCACCTGTTATCTCCGGTGATGCAAGCGGCACATGTCCCTGTGGGCTCCTCATCTTGCTCGTAGTAGTGCGCATCGATGTGGGCCTCTTCGGCCTTCCTCTTCAGGATGTCGCCAAACTTGTCTTTGCCGATGCAGCCGAAGAACGTGCCCACATTATGGGGTTCTTGGATCATCCACTACAGATGACAGCTCTTATCAGCATCGGTCGTGTGGTGTCGAAACAGGAAGTGAGTTTGTGTGTACTTGACTGACCTGAGCGATCTTTATCGAGTTCTGTGTGGCTCCTCCAGCGTGGTACTCAACCTTGAACTTCTTCACCAGCTCATCAAATCTACACAGAGATGGATGTGATGTTTTACCAATCCATATTTTTCAAAGATGGTACATAAGATGCATTCATTTCTGCCTGTATCCAGTTAGCTTAGCTTCACTGTGTGCACCCCTGTGGTGTGCTTGTGATGGATGTAAGGTGATGGCCGGTAACCTCATCTGGTATCAGACTGTACTCTATGCGAAACATTTCTTGAAGGTAAAATATACAGTTATGCATGACTGGTCATTGATTATACCATCTGAACCATTTACCCCTGTTGCGTAACACAGTGGGTGAAGCAGCTCTGATGTTCACGCTTGGGGCTCTCTGATTTAGCATGTTGTGATCTAAATATAGCACACATATCTACGCACGAGACGTACATTTGTGTGGTTTATGTGAATGTGAGGGACAAATTGCATTCAAATGTGTCACTAGAAAACAAAACTAAGAGAATACTTTTAAATGGCTCAGAGGCTGATCCAGATGACGATGAAACATCTGGGAGAGGGAGAAATAAATTTTAAGTTGGTGACTCAATTTTTTTTTTTTTTTAATAAATTGTTTCATTGTGTTTCAAGTGTTTCCACTTGAACTTATGAAGCCAATTGCTCTACTCTCTACAAATCATCTATGATATTAACAATTCACATATGAGCTTTGACAGTAAAATGATTGCATAAAGGTTTCATCTAAATTTTTTCAATCTAATCAGCTCTAAAATGTCAGTCACCCTGCTGAGTGTAAATGTACAGTCACAGCACATGAGAATAATCCTCCCTCTCACCCACAGTCACTCTTGACTTTCTTATCTCCTGCTGTTAAATGTTTGCTTTTTAGCTTCGCTCAGAGGGACTGGGAGGTGAAGTGTCCTGGTTTGCTATTGGTCGAGACTCTCTCTCTCTCTGCAGGATCTGCTCTGCCATTGGCTGTCTATAAAGGAACGGAGGTCAATCATGGTAATTTCTAGTGTGCGCCTGTTTTGTCTGGCCTGCTCCAGAACAGAGAGGAGCAAACTCAACGAGGACATGGACATGTTACTTTCTTCCCTGCAGACTACAGAGCCAGTTTGCAGGTGTAAGATCTCTCACAACCTATATCGTACAGGAAATATTACAGTATGGGAGACACTAACAGCGCTTTGTGTTTGTCTTCTGCCAGGATCTGGTCATTGGGTTTCAGCGTGTACCTGAAAATGATTAAAAAGGAGAAAGAAAGGCATTAGTTTCTCCACGTCATCAGAAACATATGCTCAATCAATCCCACATTACAAGGATGTGGATTATGCTAACATGGATAAAGTTTGCAGACATTATAATGATGCTGCCAAACAGGTTGGCCACCCCCAATGGAAAATATGATTAATACATTTTTAGCCAATACATCCCAGGGAAAAGCTTTGAGAGACTCTGTGGGAGTTACTTTGTTACTATCACTTAGTCCAAATCAGCATGTTCATCAATAATGCTTCAAGGAGAGTAGTTTCCTTGAAAGCCAAAGGTAGGTTGAGGATTACAGTGCAGATTTAGTCCTGGTTTATTCTATGTGAGACTGAATTAGAGCTGTGGTCGGCTGCTTTAGCTCTAATCCAGGGGTTTACGCAAGGCTTTTGAGAGTGGACTCTGAGCTGGAGCCCAAAAGAGTCCCTTGACCTGGTCAGATGTGACAGAGCCTGGACAGCCCAGAAAACTACTAACACAACTGAGAATGTGTCGACTGATGATAAAAATAAATGATTATTGAATCAACACAGCTGAAATAAAACTTGAAGAGGATGACTTATTGAGTCAATGCTGTTTTTGTGTTCAGCTCACAGGACTTAAGGCTGGGCTCATGTTATTTAATCATGCTGATAAATGATCATTAACAATGTGAACATAATGACAAAACAAGGAGAGGCACTGGATGTGTCACTCAGCTCAAACAGTCCAACAAAATCACTGTGTATATATGATACACTATCTCATTTCAGGATCTACTGAAGCAGTGCATCTGGAGGACAGACAGCTCTGCTGATGCTGTTTCCTGTGCTCTGTTCAGTTGTATCACCATTATCTTGTACCCCTATCGATCCAGTTACATCAAGGAGCCTCTGTCTATTCTGGTCAGCCCCATATATTTCACTTTATCTGACTGTGACTGTACTTTATTCAGACCACTAATGGATTTAGGCTCCACGTCTGAAACAAAGGAGAATTTATTCAACATTGGATCAAAATACTTAGATTTCTGGTACCTATATAAGTCTAGGGTCAGTATAACTTGTACAATTAATGTTCCCTTCTATCGTATAAAATAGCTTTTGAGGAGTTACCGGTGTGGTAGATTACAATCACTGGGGATTTCTAAGCCAATCAGCAGGGAGGACGACAACCACTAATGAAAGTACTTTATTAAAGTGTCAAGAATTTCATTCACTCACTTGTCCAAGAAGTCTTTGTCCACGATAGCAGAGATATCCAACAAGGGGTTTCCCATTCCAAAGAGCGAATTACAGCTGAAACATAAAGGCAACGTGTTCAAGTAAATGCAGAGCTTCAGAGGACTTGATTTTAATAGCTATCACTTCCCATTTGAATGGCATGACAGTTCGGGGAAATTTTATACAATCCAGTGTTTACTTGTTGTAAGTGCTCTTAATGATTCAACTGGTTTTGAAATGACTTACAGCTTCTTCACCCTAGTTGGGTAATTCATTAAAATAGCAGACAGACCTCATCTGTACAAAGATAAATTTCACGGACATAAAAATTCATGCTCACTCGCTCTCTGTTGGGTTTTTAATCCCAGTGTGAACCATTAATTTATAACACAGCACACAGCTTTGCATCCATGTGACTTCAATCACATGATTTAAATCTCCCAATTCACAAAGAAAGAAAAGAAGAAATAGCCTGATACGCATCCAAGAGTCAAAGATTCACACACATGACTCGTCAAATAATACTACAAAGGAATATGAATGTGGTCAGCTGTGAGAAACCGGAGTCGGTTAGCCAGGCATCTGACCACATCATATTTACTGCAACATCAGGAGAGCACTCAGCCGACTGCTGCGTGTCTCTCCCTCAGGGAAAGAAAATGCACTGCACAAACACAAATAAGTGAGTGCAGGGTTTAAATATCATTGCAAATCCAAGTCTTGTGATTGGAAAAAAAAAAAAAAGTCACATTATTTTCACAACAGCACAGCAACATTCCCACCGCCGGGGCCACAAAAAACACAAGACAGTGACGGAAAATCACCTCTGCCTTTAGTGTCAACACATGATGTTCCCACTGGGACTTATCTTGCACATCAGTAAACTGTTTCACCCTGTGAATCTGAAACTTTCTATATAAGCAAATAAGGACAGTCAGTGAGAAATACTGCAAAAGTACCAAGTGACTTGTATGGCATGTTAATTTTACATGCATCCTCTGTGGGAAATCCCCAGATGCAGAAAACTCTTTGAACACAGCTCCTGACAGATGCCACCACAAGAACATGTGCTAGCACATTTTCCCATGCTGCCTTTCTTTCAACAATTGCCCTGAAGGCAGAGGTCTTATGCAGCAAGATGGTGCGACGTGGAGGACAGCTTATGAAAATGCAATAGGAGAGACAGCCTGAAAAACAGAAAACCTCTCAACATATGTGTCAGATGTCTCACCATCATCTCCTGCTGCACACCCATCTACCAGTCTGCAGTCAGGTGATAAGTGGGCTTCTGCATCCAATTACACTAAAACCAGGACCAATGTCTGGATTTAGATCAGATCCCTGAACGCCAACGTGGTCTTACCTTGCAGCAGACATGGTGTCCCTCTCTCTGTGTAACAGCTAGGTACTGACAGACCTGTTGAGCAACCTAAAAAAAACGGCTCAGGATTGAAAAACTTCACAATTTCAGCAGTGTGCGGCCAGATCGATTTACCCTTGCAGACGCAGCTCCTCCCACGGGCCTGGGCGATTGGAGGCATCTGAAGGAGGAAGGTCTGCCTCTGTCTGGTGATTGGCTTATTTCGCCTAGTCTAGCCTGAATCCACTCACTCTTTTGTAGCTCAATAACGCCGTGAGAAGCGTGCTGATGACAGAGACACCCTGATATACGACAAGAAACTGCAGGTTTCGGCCGGATGATAGACTTTGAAAAGATCAACTCTCATTGAAGAAGAAAAACACACACCAAAACATCAGATACGGAGGACCATGTGACTGTTTCGCAATGCATTGTTTTGGGAGCCGGTACAGGATGGCTCGGGCCAGCTTTCTCTGCAGCGGTCCTTGGCGCTGAATGGACGGAGCGTCCAGTATCTCTCCCTCCTGCTTTACAACATGCAGGGGCAGGCGGAGGTCACGTTGAACTCAGATTAGATACTGGCACACACACCTGAGCATGCAGCGTCTTGCAAAAGCAAGCGGACAACAGCACCGTAAATGCACCAGACAGTGTTTCTTTTCTACATTTAGCCAACTAGTTACTAGCTGCAGCAGCGTGTTAAAGAGTAACAGCACCGAGGGACTTTACTCTGGTCTGCACAGACGACGACCGCCGCTCTCCTCACCGTGCTAGTAGCTTAAACCAATACTCCACAGGACTCGTAAAACCAATATTTTCAAACTAAAATATTCATGATACATCAATGTAAACATTACAAACTGGAGACTTGAGCTCTCGTTAAGATTCAAACATCTCAGACGAGGCTCGTGTCTCCTCCACAGTTTGTTCGCTTTTTTCCTTTAATATTTCGGTCACCTTAGTTTGGCAGGAGTCTGTTTGGTTGGAGACTCCGTCTTCTCCTCCTCTGAAAGTTTGGGTTTCTTTGCTTTGGGTTCGTCTGAGGCCATGGTTGACTATACTGGAGCACGTTGCAATCACCTTAACCGGTGTGAGAATGCGGTCGTGCTGTGAACACACTGCAGTTGATATGGGTTATTGTGACCCCGAGTATTGTCTCGCAGGCGGCCGACACCTTCTCTTCCGCGCGCTCCGTCACACCTTCACGGAGCTCCACCAATCAAAAGTGTTATACTGAATCGTACGTCGCCGCCCACTTTGTCAGTGATATAATCTTATTGTTGACAAGATATCCATGTATGCAAACATTGAAAGGTTTACCTAATTTATTTACCTGACTCTGCTGTCTGCCATTGTGTTGGTTTTACGGTCTATGAAATGTTGGCAAAGAAACAACCAATTATAAACACTATTTAGCTGTTTAAAAGGCAAATATTTCTCTTAGGAGCTGCTGGCGGATATAGCAAGAGCTGGTTAGACTGCCTACTCAATTTGTATAAGGCCCTGATTATAGTTCTTTTGTATTTTTATTGTATCTCGGTTCAAGGTTTAGTTAGAGAAATGTCTTAAAGTTTATTTATTTTTCCGACATTTAATATTTAGCGACACAGTTTTTAACTCACTGGTCATATGAAAACATTTTAAGGGCGGCTTAATAATAATAATAATAATAAAGACTTTTATGGAGAAAAAGCTAACTAGGAGCAGATTAGGAACTTTGTGTGTAATAATTCCTATAAGGTTTGTATAATACAAAGTCGAATAAATATCCGCTTAAAAAGCTATACATTATTATGGCAGTCATATGGATTCTTACATTTGAAAGTCGACATGAGCGTTAAGATCTAGGATATATATCTGCCACATCTCCTCCAAGAAGCCAAAATTTGTTGTAGGAGGAGCCGCTTAAACACCCGCAAGACTGTACCCAGGGCAACAAAATCCTAATTAGGTGACCGAAAACGTTGCCTGAGTAAAAAGTGTTCAACTTTGCTCTGAAAGTATCGATCAGGCTTACAGTGGTGCAGATTACTATTTGAACGTATAACAATATATGTCAGTACCTGACTAATGAGGTTTGGGGCTGATTGTTTTGATTTGTTGACACCGACTCGTGACTACGTTGCGTTTACGTGTACTTAGATCTGCAGGCGTCTCCTCAACCTCTCCACACTTTTCTGCCATATTGGCACCGAGTGTTTCACTCTTGGCACAGTCAGCTGGAGTAAGCAGGTAAAACTTTCAACAATACACGGAACTTTGTCCACATTATTATCTGTTTAGTGTTTTCGTGTCGCCCTCGGGTTTGTTTTGTTTTAGCATTTGGATGCATATGGTAAAAAAAAGGAAAAAAAAGAGGAAATATCAGAACTTAACCAACGTCTGGTTGCTATCCAACCGGTTAAATTACCTGAGGCTGAAGTTAGTTTGACGTATTGACAGTAGGTTAATATTGAGAAAAATCATTTTTGCATTGCCTTGTTTTGATTTGTGGACCAACAGATGATTGATGAGGACTATAGTTAAAAAAAAAATCCGCCTCTGTCTCAATAACAGTGCACTACTACTACTAACTAACTAACTAACAACCAGTTCATTGTTGCAGCTGAGATGATCCACAGCCTGTTCCTGATTAATCACTCTGGAGACATCTTCCTGGAGAAACACTGGAAGAGTGTCATCAGCCGGAGTGTGTGTGATTACTTTTTCGAGGCCAAGGAGAAGGCAGTGGAGCCGGAGAATGTACCCCCGGTGCTGCAGACCCCACACCACTATCTCATCAGCATCTACAGGGGAAAGCTCTTCTTCCTCTCAGTCATCCAGACTGAGGTGCCTCCACTGTTTGTCATTGAGTTCCTGCACAGAGTGGCAGACACATTTCAGGTTGGTTCTTTTTCTCAAGCTGGTATGTACAACGGTGGCATTGTTGCATCTGTTGAGGTCATGTATGAGCATATTGTGTCCAGATGGTGTGATCACATTCTTACATTTTGCAGTGAAACAATATGCTTTTCTCAGATGCATCCCAGTATTTGTTGGCTTGTCTGTGTGACATCAGTTGCTCTCAAACTTCCTTGTATGTACCACACAGTGGCAAAAAGTGAGGCTAACAACCCTCCACCCTTTAGTCATTAACAATGATACAGGAAGCAGCTGAAAAAAAAATAAAAATGCACATTAAATGTCTTTTAAAGAGCTATGGTGCATTTTATTATCGAGTATGTCCTGGAGCTGTTTCCTGATTCCACACGTCATACTGACTGTAAGCAGAGTGTGGGTTTGCAGTGTTTTTACACTGGTAAAGTAAGAGAATGAATCTTCTATGGCCAATGGACAGTCTGTAAAAATGCTTGATTGTGTGCTGGCTTTAGAGTGTGCTGCTGTTTGTGTTTGCATTTCCTCATATTGCAATGTACAAAAGGAAATGGAGGAGCCATTCACGACCACCACATGTTAAAACAGACTGCACATAGTTTCACAGTGTGAGGTTAGGGTGGTGGGCATCTGTGTGTGCAAGTGTTGCATTTCAGATTGTTACTAGTAAAACATGTTTTGCTTGCATGCTTTTTTGCATTGGTTCTCAAAGTGGCAACCAAGCAAAAAGGATAATAAAAATAATGATAATCACAATTACTTACTTTGACCACGTTGTCACCTATAATTTTTTGCAATGGCAAAATGTTTGACTGGTTTGGTCATTAGTTTCAAACTCTTGTAAGATGATTTGAAAAGAGGGAAAAAGGTCTGTGGTCCGATCTGCGTCAGTTTATGTGTCCCAATGTGAAAAAGTTTGAGAACCACTGCTTTATTATATACTGTGTGCAGAAACAAGTGTACTGCAA
Organism: Selene dorsalis; assembly: GCA_900303245.1. Taxonomy (NCBI): domain Eukaryota; kingdom Metazoa; phylum Chordata; class Actinopteri; order Carangiformes; family Carangidae; genus Selene; species Selene dorsalis. Next base: position 24,518 of record OMNW01020173.1, on the reverse strand, counting down.
TATACTGTACACCCTGCATGTGCACATTTAGTATACACTACTATGCCACATTGACAGGACTACTTTGGAGAATGCTCCGAAAATATAATCAAGGACAATGTGGTGACGGTGTACGAGCTGCTGGAGGAGATGCTGGACAATGGCTTCCCGCTGGCGACAGAGTCCAATGTCCTCAAAGAGATGATCAGGCCTCCCACTATCCTGCGATCAGTCGTCAACACGCTCACAGGTAAACGGATATCACCCTCACATTGTTACCTCGACCGCGTCTCACCCAAAACCTACGTTAACATTGTTGCCCTTTGTTGTGTGTTTTCCAGGAAGTAGTAATGTTGGAGATACGTTGCCAACAGGTCAATTATCCAATATCCCATGGAGGCGGGCTGGTGTTAAATACACTAATAATGAAGCATATTTTGATGTGATTGAGGAAATAGATGCCATTCTGGATAAATCAGGTACGAACCACTTGTTTAATGACATATTTATGGTAGAAATATTGGACATTAATTGGATCTAGTTACTCTTTAAACACGCTCATGTCTCTGTTGACCCTTCTGTTTTAAGGCACAACAGTATTTGCAGAGATCCAGGGTGTAGTTGAAGCCTGTGTAAGGCTCACCGGGATGCCGGACCTGACCCTGTCTTTTATGGTGGGTTCATTTCCTCTTGGTGCTTTGCTTCCTGGGGTCTGCTTGTGTATTTGTGCAAGTTCAAAACTCATTGTTGCTGCTTTGTTTTGGTGACAGAATCCTCGTCTTCTCGATGACGTGAGTTTCCACCCATGTGTGCGGTTTAAACGCTGGGAGTCGGAGCGCGTCCTCTCCTTCATCCCACCGGACGGGAACTTCACGCTCATGACCTATCACGTCAGCTCTCAGAAGTAAGCAAAATGAAATCTAATCTCATAATCGTCAGGACTGAATTGCATGTGACCAGATAATTTATTTATTTGCGCTGTGCTCAAGTCTTGCTGTTTCCACCCTCAGTCTCGTGGCAATCCCAGTGTATGTGAAGCAGAACATCAGCTTCCTCGAGACGGGATCTTGCGGTCGTCTGGACATCACGATCGGACCCAAGCAGACCATGGGGAAGACAGTGGAGGGACTGATGGTCACTGTCCACATGCCTAAAACTGTGCTCAGTGTCAACCTCACATCCACACAGGGAAACTACACCTATGACCTCACTACCAAGGTAACCAACCAGACACAAGAGTGTCGAAGAAGTGATTAGGAGGTCTGTGTAAAATGAAAGGTTCGTTGAAAACAAATGCACATGGCCAGGTGGGGAGGATGGAGTGTTAGCTGTGAGTTTTCACGACAATTGAAAATATGCACTTCGAAACTGTAGGGGCAGCTCGGTAGAGAAAAAGTGACCAAATCAGCGAAAAAGCGACCAGACTTAAATAGTTCCTCTTTAATAGACAATGTCCTGTAATAGCATGAACTTTCCTCTTTTTAAATACAAATTTCTCTGTGTAGATGGTCTTGAAAGACAGAAGTAGCAGAAAACGCAATTTAGAAATGTTTTGTTTCATTGTCCTTCCTATAAGTGTGTTTATGTTTTCTCAGGTGTTGGTTTGGGACATTGGGAAACTGAACCCCCAGAAGCTTCCTAACCTGCGAGGCAGTCTGAGCATGCAGGCCGGAGCCCCCCGACCTGAGGAGAACCCCTCACTCAACATTGACCTAAAGATACAGCAGCTGGCCATATCAGGTCATCTTCAACTTTCATCTAATCCTTTCTCTCTTTTTTTGCATTTGATTTCCATTTGCTGTCGTTTTCTCACTTTATTTCTTTCCCACTTCCTCAGGTCTCAAGGTGAGTCGTCTTGACATGTACGGAGAGAAGTACAAGCCATTTAAAGGCGTCAAATATGTGACAAAAGCCGGGAAATTCCAAGTGCGGACCTGAGCCGTGACTGTCAGAGGTCGAAGGTCAACAATCCAATGTGCCAAATAGGAGGCAAGTTCGCCACACACACTGCTGAGTCAGCTCTCCAATAAGTCTTAAATATCCTACGCCTCATTGTAATTAATGAACAATTTTTGCATTCTAACAGTTATTTATTATGTGTTTGGCATTACATATATATGACTGGATGCTATTTGTGGCTTGTAAAGGGATGCCTTAATGATCAGTGTGACCTTGTTTAAGTGCTATTAGTTTCTATACAGTGTAATTGTGCTGCATTGTATGAACCTCTGCATACTCTTTGTTTTTTTTGACTATTTTTTAAAAATGTTTTTTTCTTATTCTTTTCCTATTGTGCTGACTATCCTCTGAATGTTACCTATTGGGAATATTTTACTGAAAAGGGACACTCACAGCTCACTGCTTTTGCTTCGCACTACTTCAACCCCTTCACAATCACACTTGCATGTTGCGGAAGAGTGAGCAGCAATGCCCTTGAAACCCATGTTTCACAATGATGTAGCCAGTTTTATACACATGTTTATTTTTGAAAAATCTAATGTATCTACTTTTCTGAGTAGCTGAGTAGTGGTGCATCCTGAGGCACCGTCTTTAGTGCAGGTATTTTTGCACACACTCACTCTTAAATGTGGCCTTGTATGAGTAGATTTAAGTGCTTCTCGAAGCACACACTACAGCACAACCTGCATGTTTTCAAGAACTGAGGGAAGTAAATCGTAAATATATCTTACATCTAAGGTACAACTTTTAATTTTGGAAGGGAGTACAACAATTTGCAGGCTCTAGAGATGAGTCTGGCAGCCTGTTGCTGTTGTTGAACAGTTATATTAAAAGCACTCAGAAACCTCACGTAATCTTGAATGCAACTTCTTAACTCAGCACAGCATTTGCACAATCAATTGTCCATGTGGAAAATACTACTTAAAGCTCTTGTATGAAGTTGAATCTGTATTTTAGTCTATAAGGTGTCTTATAAAAACTTTAAAATGACGTATTCATTTGTCCTTTTTTTAAAACCATTAGATGTTTGATCCACACTGAAATTTTTGAACAACCAGTGCTTTATCATGAAATTTTGTGACTTTTCCTTGACCATGAAATTTGTGGTTTTAATGAAAAATCTCACTACTTGACCAGTTTCCATGAGAAATGTGGCTAATGTGTTCATGATCCCTACAGGATGAACCATAACAACTTTGTTGATCCTTATTTATTTGCAGCACCATCATGACTTAAAGCCCATGTTGTCCAGTACTTCAGTTTAGCACCTGCCAAACCTTCCCATCACACTCAGCTGTATTTTATCTGCTGTACCAATTAGCGAATATTAGTATGCAAACATGCTAAATTGTATTAAATGAACTATACTTTCATAACATCATCGTGTTGAATTGTCACTATGGTTGTGTGAGCATGCTGATGTTAACATTTAGATCACTGGGCTGGTATAAGTCATGTTTCCCCACAACTCTCACTTGTTTTTATGTAGTGGCAGTGACTTAAGAGGCACAAGTTCAGTCATAATCGTAGTCTTTTATTCTTCCAAGGCACAGCAGATGTGATGGCAGGGCTAGAAGCTATCAGAATACATTCAGGGTGTGAATGAACACATCAAGTACACACACAGAACTACACCCTGTCGCTCTCAGTGAGGGGTCAGTGACTGCTACATGCTCAGTAAGCCCAAATAAAAATAATGAAAATGCGGTCATACATTCTGTGCTGCTAATCGGAGCTCTGTCCCCACCCATCACAGGGAGGGCTCTCTGGTACTGTCTAGGTGAAGACGTGTCACACATACACACAGGCACACATACAAATTCTCCATTTAACAGTTTAGGAACAAAGTAATAAAACTGTTTAGGGAATGAAAATGTTCATTCTGATTTGGTTGCATGTACTATTGAGTTTCCTGTTAAACCGCTGTGTAGTAACTCCAGACTCAAACACTTCCTCTTTAAACTGTGTCCTTGAGTAAAACCTAAAAATAAACTAGACCGCTGGAGTGGCATCAATGCCTGACATCAAGGTAAAAGTTTATTTTTGTCAAACCGCCGGGGTCGTCTAGAGAACGTGAATGATTGTGACGCTTCAGAACATCCAGTGGGACTACTGATCTCACACAAGGAGAAATGTCTAAAACAGGATGTTGGATGGCTGTCTAAAAATCACTGTTTTTGATTTATTTTGGAAAAAAAGATCCTAACAGTTCAACTGTTACAGTGATAGCGCAGAAAAAAATAATAAAATTAGTTAAAAAATGCAAACCAGAAAAAAATACTTTTTTTTCTTTTTGCTAACAAAAAAACAAAAGAAAAAACAAGACACAAACAGACCACAAAACGTACTTTAGAGCCTCAAAAAAAATGTCTGTCTTGTTTTTAATAACCTGGATTTTAAGTGTTAAGAAAACTCTATGCAGCTTACAGTAAGAAAACAAATCCTTTGGCATTGTTCACTGTGACAGTTCAACGAAAATTAAAACAAAGAACTCAAAACACACATTAAAAACATCTGAACTTCTATGTTACGGTCACTCATACTGCCACTGTCAAGTGAAAACCTCATCTCTATTACCAACCTTCCTGTCAACAAAAAAAACAAAACTTTTGACAATCATACATTTTTTTCAAATTACACAATTGCCCTTGAAACTGTGTCATTTGCCTCAGAGTCGTAACACTTTAAATCTAAAAGACCTTTTAGTTTTTCAAGTATAAACATCAGCGGACAGCAGTGAGGAGGTGTCACCTTTGAATTTGTAGATCCACAGTTAAGAACAGTGTTATTACCAGAAGTAAACATGAAGAGAGGAGGAGAGCCTGTCATCAGCTCACACAAGACTCCACACTTTAGTGTCAAACTCAGTGAATAAAGCTCACAGCTGAGTGTTGTCCATAAAACAAATTATTACTGTATATACAATAGACAATAAGAAAATCTCACTGACAAAAAATGAATGAAAGTAAAATATCCTCTAGGAGATAATATCTGAATGTCATAATTTGCCTTTTAGAAAATAGAAAAAATTTTCATGCAAAAAATATATACCTGGGATTTGGATAAACTCTTGTAACACAACATACCAAAAATATATATTAAAAAGTTACAGATAAAGGGAACTGGAGAGCAAAGCTGAATTCACTCCGATAAATGAAACCTGATCGGTACCAAATCAAATGGTCCCGGTACACACACACACACCCAAGACTACAGCGGAGAATAAATCAAAATCACCTGCAGTTTCCTCTGTGAAGAAGTGTGCGCTCACTCCATGACGAGTGGGCACAATGCTGCTCGCACATGAGGTGTGTGCTGTCGGTGCCAAGTTTAATGTTGTTTCAGTGTCCAGGTCTGTTCACTGGTACCAGGGGGTCTTGCGCACCCAGCGGAGGGTGAATCCTGCATCTGTACGGATCTTGATGGAGGCCGCCTCTGCCTCTCTGACGGTCTCCTTCACTGACTGCATCAGGTTCTGGGCATTATGGACCAGCATCTCGGTGGCCTTATCAGGGACACAAGTGAAGCGGTTAATAAATAACAGCACAGATGGGATTCATTAGATTGTCAGACAAGTAATTACTGAATCACTGTTTAGTTCAGCTTCAAGGTCGGACCACTTCTGTGAGTCACAATTTCAATTTGAGGGTTAATTCAATTAAATGTGTCTTATTGTGAATTGGAAAATATGAGCTCTGATTAACACTGCTTTAATCTTTATTAATAAACAAATGCTTATTTTTGCTTATATGTAAAGTAACCAGTTACTTTATGTAAATACTTGCTGGGGATAGAAAAATACAAAATTAGTACCAAAGTATTGAAAGTATAGTGCAAATATAAATGTACTTCTACATTCCACTACTGTAAGTTATTAGTGATACACTTAACCAATATGTATACCAGTTTCTGGATCATATTAAGTGGATCTGACAGAACTGGTCCACAAATCAGCATAAACTCTTATGTTGTTGTATCTGGGGAGAGAAAGTTGGACGTGTGTGTCCCTATATAGTTTTGTTAGTGAGTTTACCTGCTCTGACTCCTCCTCACTGATGTTTGTTCGTCCCAGCATGGTGGCTTTGACAGTCGAGAGGATCTTCAGCTGAGTGCTGATGGTAGGGATGCGCTCACAAACCTTTGGGAGGAGAAAGACGTGTAAAGTACTGTACAATGTGTTATTATTGTATGTGTATTATTTGTGATGTGTTATTTATTCTTTGTGCCTGGGCCCCTCTCAAAAAGCTCCTTAGCTTCCTAGGATCTCCCACTTCACATAACACAGCTACAAAACTTAATGTTTCTTACACTTGGTTTTTAAACTGATATGTGAATAAAATGAAATGATTGATGAATGATTGTAGCTGTCTATAGAGATACTTCTATAGGTGAATTCAGTCTGTGTCTTTGTGTCCTCACCTGCAGCAGGTTGGTTCTGATACGTCTGTCAGTGCACTGCTTGGCCACTTCCTTAGCCAGCCTCGTCACCTCGTCCGAGGCCTTGGCGATGTCCTTGGCGCACTGAATCAGTGCCCGCTTGTTCCCACTTCCTCCGCGCACCAGCCGAGACATTTCTGCCATCAGCAGAGCCATCCGCTTGGCTGCTGCGATGATGTCATTACCCTGTGAAGACGTGGGAGGGATTAGAGGAGGAAGCAGTGAGAGCTGAGTGCAAGCAGGATACTGGAGAGAAGCATGGCTTCGGACGAGAGAGAGAAATCTAGAGAAACATACTTTCTAGATCGTGTTTCCACACATTTTTCTGATGATAATCAAAATGTAGGATTCTGAAAATAGCAAAATCAAAACATTTAACTGTGCATGAATCTGAATTTTAAAAAAAGCAAAACAGGCACTACATCTAAAAGCGTGTTTGGCATTAAGCAGCATGCGATTACATCCATCGTTAACCTGAGGTTAGTACCCATGAGGTGATGTTCACAGTGCTGGAAGTGATCAGTTCACACCCTGAGACTAAGAAGCAGAAGCAGGTGATCATATTGAGCCAAGCAAGCAGTCTAATGTCAGACTATGTCACCCAGAAGTCTTTGGGAAACTGTCGTCCTTGGCTTCACAGGTTGGCCAGACAACCAGGGGTGTGTGGCCCCTACGTTAACCCACTAAATTGTGCACATGGGGGTGGGACTTGTGAAGCCAGTACCAGTTTGTCCATGTGGTGCAACAAACAAACTCGTCATTCCATCACTTGGCTTTTAGTGCAACCTTAGCAGCATGACCGTGTGTCAACCATCTGAGTGTGATGCTGCAACTGTAAAAACAGCAGCCACAGCTGGTTGGAGGTTTCCATGGTAGTGGCAGATGCAGAGCTTCAGTGACTGTCAGCTAATAATCCAGAGAGTGTTTCTTTGTCCTTCTTTGTGTGTTTGCATGCCTGGATGTGTGTGTAAATGGGGTCAAACATTATTCATGTTCCAACACAAATACTATCTGACCCACATCTGGTGTATGTGCGCTCATGTGCATGTATGTGCGCAGACCTTGCTGGACCACTTGCGCGCCTCCTGGTGGAGAGACTGGGCAGCTGCCAGAATGGGTTGATTGACAGGCTGGTTGGAGGGCATCATCAGCAGCTCTGGCTCATAGTCATCCTCACCATCAGTAAAC
>OMNW01020171.1:5305-19423 GCA_900303245.1 Selene dorsalis | reverse complement strand
CTTTCTGCGTATGTCACGCCGCCTCCTCTGACACATGCGTCTCTGCTGGTTCGATCCCGTCGCCATGGCAACAGTGGAAACTAATTATCATTTAAAAAGCTCGTGGGCACCACATTTAACGGTGATAAGCGCTTCAAGTAAAGACCCACACGCATTCAAACGCGCACTATCGCCTTCAACAACAACAGCTGCCAGTTGCTGGGATGAATTCACATCTGGTGGTGGCTGCAGTGTGATGTTAACATCACCATGTTGCCGCAGCAAGCTGGCTGTGCTGATATTTCTTGACCAGCAGGGGGACTCGTTGGACAGTGACAGAATTGTGTAGCGATGATGCATGAACACATGGAGGTGCTGTCAAGCTTTGCATTTCCTGACAGTCACTTGTTGTGAGAGGGAGGGGAGTTCACAATGAACTGCAAACACCGATTTTACACCCAAATTACATTATTGCATATTTGTATTGAGCATTTTAAAGTTATCTTAGCATCTTTTCCCCATTAAAAAAAGTCAAAACATATGTTATAATTTCTTTTTGTTGTGTACTTGTGTGGCCAGATGTTTCCAGCAATTCTCAAACCTGGAGAAATATATGATTTCAATAAGGTATGGTGCTATTTGGTCGACTGAGTATGACATCATATCCCCGATGTGCACAGGTCAGTGTTGTGATTGCCTGTCAGAGGCTCTAAATTGACTTTTATGTAGTTTTTAACCACGTACACATTTTTACACCTTGGTTGTTTTCAATGATATATTTTAACCACGTTAAGGATCTCTGTCATAAATTCTATACGCTTACAGTAAATGAGAGTCCTGAGCCAGTCATACTGTAATACATGAAAAATGAAAGACGGTTAAAGGAAAGTCATGCCTTCCCTTGGGGGCTTTAAACTACTTTAAACAGGCTTTTCACCATCATGCATTTCTATTTGTTGACAGTTATTGGATCTTCAGTCTTTGTAGTTTCCAGCACAAATAAACAAAATACTTGCAGCTAAAATTTACACAATCGTCCTAAGAATCTGGTTTGATAAACAAGTATTTGGTGTTTTTGGTTTTGGTGTTTCTGTTTGTCTGTGACTGACAGACATCTGATTTACAGAGTGATTTCAGAACAATGTGCTATGTATTATATGACTCTGGCTTTCAGTTTATTCGGTGAGAAACTGATCAAACGTTCAGGCAAAGTCAAAGTCAACAAACTGTTGGAAGGAAAACGAAAGTGAAACAGTGGTAGAACACACTCCGCCCTGGCTCTGCACATTACACTCTGCCAGCATGTTTTACATATTTGTCACTGCTGCTGGTTAAGAAGACTGGTTTTTTAGTATCATGATGATTTGTTTGTCAGGGAGGGACGAAACATGCTTTGTTTTTGACAGTAGGATCAGTCTCATATCAATCTTCAGAAGGTCTTGACAGACAAACAATTCCTGACATCCTGATAAACCTACTGAACACAGCAGGGACTGTGGGTGAATACAAATGAATATAATAACTGTACAAGATCTATAGGGCTGAAAGCCAAACTGTTCGTCACAATGTCCCAGTGGCTGCTGAGCACCAGTTTAAGTATTTAAGAAGGGCAGCTGCTCGCCTGTTCAACAGATCAAAGTAATCCTCCGACTATCCATTAATCACAGAGCAATATGATTTATGCTCCCTCCAGCTCTGCAGCACTACAACTGTGAAGCAGCTCACTGTGAATCATAACATCTTTCAAAATAGGGTTACTCAGGGTTAGTGAAAATGGCAAATTATACAAATCATAATAGTAATATTACTACATATTGCCAGTTTTACAAAATAAAACTGTTGTTGACAAAGATATTGCGTTTGTTGGCAAATTGCTTTTGAAGACAGTGTCCAATGATCCAATATGAATCTGTGTCAACATATAGTCAAAATCAATACTTTCCATCATGTGTGGAAACAGTTTTCAATATTAAATAATTAACTAAGACACTATAAATCATTAAGAGAAACAGGCTGGAGCAAGTCGTGCAACATGCCAGTCACCACACTAGTTTCGTGTAAGGCAATGGTCAAGCATGTCACAGAAATTTAACAGTCATTAACGGCATAAAACTTGGAAAAAATGCTTCATGTAAATGTAAAAGCAATATTGTTAAATAAGAAGCTGCTGGAATACATTTTTCAAAAATAACCTAAATGCAAAACAACTATTCTCATCGTGGGGAAAAAAGCAGGATGAAGATTTCATAACACTACAATCAGTTTAAAATACACTGGATTATTTCCAAATTTGTATATTCTGTCTGTAATGAGTTACATTGATTTTATTGCATAATGTCTTATCTATCCAGTTTAATGCTGGACCAATAAAATCATGCAGTATCATCTTGCAGACCCAGCAAGACGAGAAGAATGTAATGAAGGGACAGAGGGAGACCGCATCATGTTCACACTTACAGTCTGCTCATGGATGGGAGATGCATAATTACATGTACACGCACACACATACACACACACACACATTCTTATTTCTCAGAAACTTAATGCCACTTCTCAATTTTATGCCATGACATTTCACCATAGCAACCAGCTCTAGAGGCATATCCCACACACATCCATCAGCAGCCGAGTGCTATGGCGGAGTGGATGGAGATGAATAAAAGAACAGTAGGAGAGGGACAGGAGAGACAGACTTTATATTTATGGGTCAATGTTCACAAAATCCGCTGGAATGAAATAAAAACATGAAACGTGAATTAAAAAAAGGTCAAATCCACAGTAAAAAAGATTAACAGCATTTTTACCTAGACCACTAAACATTACACTGTTCAGGGGCTCGTTTGGGAAAAATCTCCTTCACATCCTGCAAAGCACCGTCACTTTTCTCAGGATTGTGAAGAATTCACCTGACAAACAGAACGCTTTGTGCCTCCAAGAGGTAATATTGTCATCTGATGCCTCTGACGAATGGCAGGCATGTGCAACCTATTCCACAAAGGGCTGGTGCGGCTGTACGTTTTCTTTCCACCCAAGCAGCAACACACCATACTTGACTCATTTAATCAACTGATCTCAGACTTCAGACAGTTGATTAGTCAACCTGTGTGTTCTTGGTTGGTTGGAACAAAAATCTGCAGCCATACCAGCCCTTTGTGGAATAAGCTGCCCATGCCTCACGTATGGTTTTGTAGAATATTAATCATGGTCGTCCATGGGTGATGCATGCTGAAAGAGTAATTTGCTATGCTGACTCCATAGTTACCATAAAATAAGAATGGAGCAATTAAGACACACTGGCTTTGAACAAAACAGGAGAAGAGCTCATGAGAGAGCGAGATGAGCCAATCAAGTCCACATGGATTTAAATGAGGAAAGGAGAAAGGTCTCCGTGTAATTGGTTTTTTCATTGTCTCCGGCTTGGTGGTGTTCACCGTCAGTGTGATTTGTCCTCATAGTCGTCCACAGTTAGATCATGTTTTGGAATCAGCTCATTTACTGTATAAATAAAAAATGTGGTCCACATGCTATAATTACAGTAATGTACTTTGAGTGCAGTAAGTGAAGTGGCCATACAAACAGAGGCGGCATCGAATTAAATCATAAAATGTAGTGTGTCCAATCAGAGTATTTCAGAAACTACTGATCTGTTGGGATTCGCTGACTGAGTTTGCAGCGAATGGTGCAAAAACGAGGAAATATCCAGCAAGCGGCAGTTTATTCAAGGTACTACTCATATAGAGACACCCTTCTGCTACATTTCATCTCTTGCATCTCTTCTTCATGTTTTCTTTTTCTTCCAGGAGCCATCCATACGAGCCAAGGGCACAGCTGGGTTGTCATGCCGCCCCAGACTCCTGCTCCAAAGGTACACCTGCTGCTAAAAGGGTAATCTGACACAAATCCACTTTGATGTGAAGGAGAACCAACAACCTCTCCTGTTTTAATAAAACAGCAAAGGCATCAAAGTGAGGAGACTACAAACACCATCATGCCACTCATACAGTGATTATGATTTATGAACCCAGGCGAAGTTATTCCTCTGATGAAACTGCCTTTACTTACTATGTCTAAAAATAGGGGACCTGCTTTGTTTAGAAAAGCCAAACTGTCAAAGAGATTACATCATAGTAATCGCATTTGAGGATATGAACAAAAACTATTTTTTTCTTACCTGAGCCAGTACAGACTTGAAAATGAAAAACTTTCACTGACTCTGGCTGGTATTTGTTATTTTTTACGATTAATGATGTTTGATCTCATATTGAATTGCATGAGACGGAGATTATCGTCTGTAGCTGTTTCTGTTCTCTTTCAAAATCTTGAGCTCAGAGCCAAAATTAATTAAAAATTCAAGGCTGCCTAGTGACAGCCTAACAAGCTGGGAACCAATGCAATGTTTTCGTAATTGAGAATAAGGCACTATCATTGTTTCACATTAGATTTACAACACTCAGAAATTCATGAGCTCTTGGAAAATTGTCCTACACAAACACCTCCACGCTTTGCAGCAGCATCTTCAGCCCACTCTCACACTTCACAGATCATCTTTTCAAACACTTAAGGGCAAAGAAAGAAAAAAAAATCATTAAGTGTCTGTGGAGGACATCTAAGAGGCTCTGTCCTGGACTGTAGCTGATTGTCCAATGCCCATTGTCATCTGCATCTAAATGTATGTGTAAACCAAAGCCACATGACAGGTTAAAGTATGAACTAAATGCCAGTCCCTAATGATGTCCATTTCTTAACCAGGATCATTTAACTGATTCACATTAACCTGACTGGTTCTTTACCTTTTCATAACACCCTGATGGAGGGGAGTCTTAGTGATTAGGTAATCACTCAAGTTAAACATCACAAAGAGGTTTTGTACAGCTAGCACAGCCAAGCAAGAATAAGTGGTGTAGCAGCATAGACAAGCATCTGAAAGCTTTGTTTGTTACCCTGGATTTTCTATCTGTGGTTACTACAGAAACAGTTGGACAGTGACTAAGCTATGAACTGCATAATAACAGCAGTGCAGCAGAGGGCTAGTTGAGCTGGAGAGTCGGGCAGTCTGATGAATAAGACATGACAGGTGCCACTGACAGAAAAATACAGAGGCAGAAAACTGGATTATTTCATCCGGTTTAACAGTAAAAACCTAAGCATGTTATAACAACAATACATCTGCAGTGCAGCCGTGCCTTAAAGATGCTATAGCACATCTGGAGCAGAATACTCAGGACAAAGGAAGAGAAAACGCTGACACTTAAAGGAAAACACTTCGGCCGCTCTCCTGCACTGTCACATAGAGCTCAGATTCTCTGCCCAAGACCAGCCTGACCCATCCTGACCCAGCCTGACCCAGCCTGACCCATGGGCCGGGCCCAGTCTTGGGGTCAGATATGAGTTGGGGAGTAAGCTACTGTGTTTTAATCAGAAATGTTATGAACTACACAGTCTTTGTTGGTAAAACACAAATTAAATGCAATAATAGGAGGGATATCACCAGGGGCTGTGAATGTTGTTCCACTAATCTGTTGTTTATCTGATGCTTCATTTTAGAGCAAAACAACTGGACAAACTCTGATCAGACTGTCATGACAACCACGTTCTTTTTCTCTCTCTCTACTCTGCCTCTGTTTTCATTTTTTGTGTGCTACAATTTAGTTTCTTTTATAATGGAAGAAAAGTTATTATTGGATCGAGGCCAGTGAATCAATCCCAAAACTTTTGTTTGGTTTTTCTACGAAACAAACATGATTCTCGTGACTCATTTTTTTAAAGCCACCCACAACAGCTCCAAACGCACAATAGAGTCCCACTTCAGGAGCTCGCAGCCATCAGTGTATGACACAGTAGTTAGCTGGGAGCCAGTGGAGGAGGGTCTCCTGCAAACGTGTACATGGGACTGGGACTGGGGTCAATCGTTAAATTGCAATATGCATTGTTCTGCACGTACTGCAAATTAACGACAACATGCTTTTGAGCCGGTTACACACAAAGACACGGTGCTAGTGCTGTCAACAGCTTCTGCTGCGACCAGTTCACACCTGCCTCACAGCCTGAACAGCACGAGCACACCTCAGATAATCCCATCAGATCTGATCTGTCTTTCACGTATAGAAGTTATTCAGAAACAAGGAGCACGACTATCTCCTATGAAATGTCCTCTTGCTATAGATATTATTGTCAGGAGATTACTGAAGTCTTTCCAGTCTCCTGCACAGATGCCAAACAAGTACAGATGAAATTTAACAACAATATTTCAGGCTTGACAATATGGCCTCTGAGTAAATAACACAAAGCCTCCCAACAACAAACACAGACTGTGACCACATCCACACAACCAATAATGCGCATCCTCACTATTTTTCATGAGGATCTCCATCTATCAATTCTAAAACAAAGGAGCAGGTATAATCACTGTTGTGTTGTTGCAGATACCAAAAGCACAACATCTGGTAAGGAGCAGAACAGTCAAGAAAACAAACATAAGTGCAGGATAATAACACCTGTCAACAGTGCCTTGCCTTACGGTCGTCGAAAAGCTCTGAGCTTCTATTGTCCTTTTCGATTGTCCTTAAAGCGTCAGACCAGCGCAAAGCTCAGCATGAGTCAAAGATGCCGGTTCAGTGTGCAAAGAAGGACGACAAAGATACATTGCCAAAAGATGTTGCCTTATACCGATAAAATAGGCCACTATGTCTGCTTTCAGATGTCTGTGGGATAAATCACTTGCCAGACTGGTATCAACACTAGAAATGAGCTTTTGTGCAAAACCAAAACTAGTGAGATTTGCTCGTTTTTTTTTCTCCCTCCATTAACATTGCTCCATGAAGAAAATCTTTACAAAACATAAAAAGAAAGCATGAGCTCAGATGGGAGATGAAAATTGTGCATATTTATTGTCAAGTTCCAACTATTATCAAGAAAATTCTTTGATGACATAGGAGAGAAAAAATGACTGAGTCATTATGGAGTTTGCTTTCATTTCATTTTGCACCTCTGATATCAATGGCAGTCAAATAGAGATCTTTTAATTAATGATTGGTTAGTTAATTATCAATTCTTACACAGTTATTGCTTTCAGCGGAGGAAAGGTCTCCATTCAACACATCATCATGTCTCATAATGACAGATGAGGAACTCTTACATATAAATCACACTGCTTCCTTTTTCCTACACCCATTTATCCAGTGCAGTTTGATGAGGAGGTTACCACGTACACAAGGAAATTTAAACTACCCTTTGTGATTGATAATAGAAAAATAACATGGACATGCTGCACCAAGCACCGTAGGCTCTGAATTGTATCTCGTCATCCCACCTTGTCCCTCCATCTCTAGGAGACGGTGTTTACTGAGTGGGTGCCAGGACACAGTGTGATTGTACGCACTGAGTGCAGGCCCAAGAACGAAGAGGTTCCACCATGAATTACAAGTCCTGCAAAAACGCATAATACGGCCATACTCAAGACTGAGATAAATATGCTTAGTCATGTTACATTTATCTGCAAATCCTCCTGTATCAAATGAAAAATTTGAATACAGAAGTATTTGCAGCTTTTTTTTTCCTATTTTACCATCTAACAATAAATGGTTTTGTTTTGGCGAGGTGGGACTTCAGTAATCAATCAGAAAAATGACTCATGAGTCGTCTCGCTGATGTAAAACAACACTCATCTGACACTGTGAATTAAATGGGAGATACTTAAAATCAAAATCACAGCTGAACTTTACTTCCATTAAAAGATCTTGATGACTTACAGCTTTAAAGTTTCTCATTTGTAAAAACCAGCTGCAATGACAGCATCTATGGCTGAGCAGCTGGCAGGCTTCATCAGCTGCTGTCAGTTAATGTTAATTCCCTGAGTTGGCCAACGATTGAATAAAACGTGGCTAATAAACTTGCCTTACTAGGCAGTGCCCACATTATGCTGAGTTATCAGGCAAGCAGATTGGAGCCTGTTGTGTCTGCTGTGATGCACCTGATATGGGACAATTAGCTAGCCATGGCTGAATTCTACTAACTTAACCTTTTCTTTATTTGTTTGTTTCTAATGCAAAAATACTAGCTATACTATAGCTATACCACTCAAGTATTTTCAGGACCCTAAACTGAAAATACTGTGGACTTTTTTGACATCAATTAATATTGCGGACTTGTTATTATCTCTGACTGCACAGCTGCATTCCCTGGTATGGTGTATGAACTTATAACATTAATATCGTATGGCTCATTCGAGGGTTTGTGTTTTTTTATTCCATTATTTTCAGAATAATTACTGTGCAGTAAATAACAAATGAAGGATATAGTGTCTCAGAGACCCCTGCAGTCCCACGTGTTCTCTCTTACTCTGGCTAATGAGAACTCTGCTCAGGTTGAGGTTGGCAGATCAATGCAAACTTGATGAGCAAATAAAAAAGATTAAACTGGGACCTCTCCTCTCCTATGCCAGCAGGTGCTACAGAACTACCAGGAAGTGTGAGAGATGCCAATCATGCACAGTCTATACCCACTCTGTCCTTACAGAAGGGTAAAGCATACAAAATATGAAGCACCTCTGTAAGTGCAGCATCAGTGAGTACAGTCTATAATGGGGAGGGGTAATTGTTGTCATGGATACTGCTTTGGGGCCATGTAAGAGGAAAAACAGACATGTCCAATGCCAGTGCATACAGAAGATATGTTATTTGTTCATTATCACCACCACCCTTTGATTAGAAAAGGTACAGGAAAATGTTTCTTTCACGTTCCCACGTATGACAAATTGACTGCCAAAGGGCAGATAATTGAAAATCAACATCTTGCAACATCTGCACAAATTTCACGGAGGCGGCAGCCAGGTTTATTTAGGTTTTCGTCTTTTCTCATTCTGCATTCTCAGTGTGTTTCTTCCAATAAGATGAAAAAGTACCTCAATTTCACCCTTGATGCTGATGTCTTGTGCTTGTCAGAGAGAACCTCAATCGCTAGAGCTGATTTTTTTCCTCTGAAGGACAAGATTACACAGGACATTGCTAGGTAAGAAAATAATACTCTTGCACAGGTCCTGACACTTCTCCAAGTTTATAACTGGTTGCACATAGTAAACATTACTTCACAGTGCTGTGAGAAATCTTAGAGGGCTAAAGAGACTACTGGCTCTGACAGCCGTCTCCTGGGATGTCCAAGCACAGATTCAGAATACCAATCAAACTGTCTCAGCCAACATATACAATATTGTCAGGGGAAGGCCGCGTTCAATTTCCCCTCTGGTAACCAGTGATACAGCAACAGTATCTGCAGCCTCCTGGTTGTATTTGTATATTTGTGCTGCTACATACTGTAATGCATGTAAATTGTTGTGATTTTGTATGCTTCCTCTGTGTTAGAGCCATTTTCACTAGCCATGCTCATCCACACTGAATTCTTCTGTCATGCTGATGACATCTCTCACACAAACACATATCCACACACACATAAAGGACATTTGCTGTAATTGCTTCTCAAACGCACATTTACCATACATCATCACACCCCGGGAAAATACACCACTTGCTCATGATTTCAGTTCCTTCCAAGGAAGTGCATTGTGTGGTGGATTGTCAAGGACCACCCAAGGCTCTTTGGGGCGCTTTTATCATGCATGCTCTCCATGTTCATACCCTACATGGCCGTTTGTATATGTAGCAAAAGGTGTCTTGATCACAGCTATCTCTGCTCAGACACAGCCTGCTAACTTCCTGCCTATAATGACTCTTGCTCTGTGACTGAAACACTCACAACACCTTCACACAGATCATCACATCTCACTGTGCCAATTATGTCTCTATAGTACATAAAACTTTAAGTCTAAAATGTCACGTCATCTATAGATAGATAGATATAGACCTATGGAGTATCATGGAAATGCAGGAACAGACTAAAAATAGCATAAAGTAAGTACCATGAGTAACATAAACATGTGGTTCCTGTGGGAATGTTTTGGTGATGGTGGGCTGCCAACACAGGCACATAGGACCAACACACCATGGACATACTACTGAGTGAAGCGAACATCCCGTGTATCTGCCCGCAGACATAGGATGATGCTTCTTAACATCGCATCTCTCATTTCCAAATCCGTTGCACCTGTCAACTAATGGCGCAGGGGGAGGGGGGGGGTCCCCCCACCGAGCTGTATAGCCTCAACCTTTAGCCTAGCGATTTAAACGTACACCTGTCGTTATGGGGAAAGCTCGCTTACCTGTCATAACTCCATCTACTGTAAGACATGCTCCTGTTGCTGCTGACTCCCTCCATGTCTCCGGCGATTCTGGATGCACCGGACTGGATGGTGAGATAGCAAAAAAAAAAAAAAAAGAAAAAGAAAGAAAGAAAAAGAAAAAGCACAGAGTGTAAACGCTTCTCTCTCCCACCTCTTCTCCACTAACGCAAACACGGACTAAAGGAATCGCCGTTATGTGAATGAGCAGAGAGGCTGCGCGGAACCAGACGTCCTCCTATAGGATATAACGCTCCGGAGACGGGAGCGCGAGCTGTCGGCTGTCACGGTGCACGCGCAGATGCTGATTTATTTCTTTCAGGCTGACCCACAACATTGATTAATTTCACAGACCAAATCCCTGCTGACTTCGCCTTGTGTCGATATGGCCTCGAACCTTAGGCTCCGGCCTAATTAACAAAAGGCGAATGAATGGGTGAAACTGAGATGTGTTTATACTGATTATTGGCATCTCTTGACTGGTTATTGGCTCGTAGCAACCACTGAACCTTCTCAATCATCTCCTGACCAATGCAACAAGAGAAACAGAAGGTATGTTGTTGCCCACTACACTGCTCTGTCGTTTTATTTTGCTGAACCAAAGGGCACCAGGATATGTGTGCACTCTCAAGAAAAAAAAAGTTAATTGCCACAGATGTAAATTAATGCAAATGAAAACAGGCAGGAGCAAGTTCACATTGCTTATTGCTTGTAGGTCGCTGTTTCTCTGAGATCCTTAATTGAATGTCTGCACCACCGTTATTTGGTGGGAACAAACAACCTATCATCAGGTGTCTCTGGGCAACAAATTGAGTCGTGGGCAACTGGACTTCATTTATTTATGTATTTGTCTCAGAAGACGTTTCGCCATCAGTCTGACTGATTAACCGCACTAGTTACCATCAGGTGAAGATGAAAGGGGGGAATGAGATCAATAGGTGATGAAGAAAATGCTGCCGTGTTTACACCCCCACAATCTAATATCTGTCATTTTAGCCAAAAAATTAAAACAGGCCTAAATCAGGGAGCATGAGTCATTTCAACCCTCCTACCTTCTTCTTCTTGTCTATATCAGATTAAGCTTTTCTTCCCTATATTGTACATTTCTTAAAATAGAATTGAATTTTTTAATGATTTTCAATGATTTGCTAATAATAGACATAAAAAGACATAATTTTCACCAAAATCACCACATCATCTCAATCTTAGTCATGAAAATATACTAACATTTTAAATCCTATGATAAAATGTTATAAATCTGAGTAATAAGTTTTGCAAAACATTTAATAGGCTGCTAAACCCCAGATGATAAACCCACCCAGGTCCAGGCCGAGGCCTGCTCTATCTTACCCAGCCACTAGATGCTGCACTACACCACCGGACTCTCTGCGCGAAAGAACAGTCCCCTGTCTCTCTAATGTCCTCGTCAACAAGCTGCTCTGAATCTCGGTGAAAGCGGCCACTCAAGAAGCACAACTGAAAAAAAGTTATCGTATACGGGAGAGCCGACACAAAAACAAGTTAGCCCATTTAGCATCGCCGAATGCTAGGAGTTAGCCTGGTAGCCATAGCAACATCAGCCGAATAAGCTAACAGTGAGCTAGCCAGCGGAACGGCTGCTCACTGATAAAAACAGTAACATAATGTAAGAGTGTCACTTACACATGGAGCGGACTAAAATCCAGAGTCTTCGCCTCAGACTGGAACTGGAACTTGTTAGCATCTTGTCTGGATCTCCGACACAGTCAACCACAGCCACAGAACGGAAAAGAAACTAAGCCGTGGACTTGTCTGCTAGGACCGGGCTCAGGAATGACAAGGGTGGCCTAAAATATGTTTAAACTTTTTTGTCTTTCTTTCTTTGTGAGGTCACTTTGGACAAAACATTGTTTCTTCAAGGAAAGAGACTGTTGACTGATATCTGCACCTGTCCTCTCTCTAATGTGGGCGGTCCGTAAGTGTTCAGTGGGAGGAGCCTATAGTTTACCTGGAGGGACCATAGACTGTATAGAAAAAGGGTGGGGCACGTGCACTAACATGCTCTGCTATCAGACAATAAAAGTGGTGCGAAACTGCCTATATCTTTTCTTTTCTTCTCCTTTTTACAAGTTTCATAACTGAGTCAAAAGCAAGACAGTTCCTGAGCAGCAGACATGATACAAAATTATTCCTATTTTCCAAGCATAGGAAACACTGGGCCTTCCTTTGGGAAAGGAATGTCCAAATACATGAATATACATCTATTCTCTTTCAAACCTGGTTAGGAGTCCACTTCAAGAACAAGCTTATTACATTTTTGGTTACCAACATCATCATAAAATACAGTAGTCTCCTACATAAATGTCATTTCACTAAATCCCCTCACATTGTGAAATGTACTACAGAAGAATTTTCGCTGTACGTAATAAATGTTAAAAATGTCAAAAAGCACCGATATCACTTCTAGTTATGATTTACTATGTCCCCTTACCCACTTCTCTCTTATTATTTGATGTACATGTATATTCCTTTTCATGTTATCTTGTTTCATAACATCAATTTTGTTTACTTTGTTTTTGTGGGTAGGAAAGTCATTGTCTCTTAATGTCTTGTCCTCAGTCATTATGAATGTCTTTTCATAAAAAATAGTTGTTGTGCTGTTATAATTGCATTTAAAATCTCATATACAGAGCCAGAGTGTCTAATCTTAAATTTTTATTCTCCTTCTACACATACGAGTTGGCCACGGTGCTGTGTACTCTCAGGAACTAGATGGTTTACCAGGTGCAGAATTATAGGTTTTATTGGCACCTGTCTTTACCTCCAAATTACCACCAAGCCCAGATGTTCACACTTTAAAATTCAGTGTCTGCAACTCTTGAATATGTATTTAAATGAAATGCATGGGGAAAAATGGCAAATGCACATAGTCCTCTATATAAAGGACTTTCTGAGAGCAAAATCAATCACAAAGGTTTGAATGCATACCACAGCTGTGGAGACTGCTCCGTCAGGAACATGGAAGTAGAAGTAGAATGGCTGTCCAGATTGCATATATTGTGAGGGATAACCGATGCATCTGTCACAGCAATGATAGTCTTTGAGGCATTAACCAATAAAAGATAAATAAGACGGGATTTTGTCAATGGTTTGATGAAGAAAATGAAAGACAGGCGTGTTAGATGTCATTCTACATCAGAAAATAATCAAAACACAAATGAGTGAATGGTGTGATTCACAAGTGAACACACTCAGAGGAAGAAACATTCTACTGATACATCTTACCCACTAAAGACTTTGAATTTACTTTTTATGTCTTTATCTACTCACTCATAGCAACATGGATCTGATGTAATGCATTGTCCACATCATTAAAATCCTTATTTGGGAGTTTTTAGGTTCCTAACTGTAAGTCCTGAGGGAACAGAGAGGATTACTGAATCAGTATATATCTGCACTGCTCAGACTGCAGATGCATTTTTATGATATCTATTTTGGCTCATATGTAAAATGTGCAAAAAAAAAAAAGACTGCTGGCAGGAAGCTTGAATCTGAAACAGGGTGTGTTCACAATAATAATAATAAAAAAAAGAGGAATATATGCTATTATAAAGCCCCTAAAATAGTATGGTTCTCCTCATCGGTAAGCCTATACTATGGCAATAAAATTCAACAATTGGATAAAAGTCTTTTGGAAATTCAATAAATATTGTCCCAAAACAAAAAGAAAACAAACAGAACCTGGAGAAGGACATGCGGTTTATGTCGAAGTCAAACCAGTGTCCCTCAGTGTGTGTCTAAACTAACCAAAATGACTTTAGAGAAAAATCATGGTTTGCATGGTTTTCTTGAATCCTGTCCATCACAGGTCACCTAAAGCATTAAATCTCAGTGAAACAGCTGAGTACAGATAATTCAAAACTGTGCTGCTT
>OMNW01020168.1:5087-20611 GCA_900303245.1 Selene dorsalis | reverse complement strand
TGACCTGAACCCAATTGAGAACTTGTGGCGAGTCTTGAAAACCAGAGTGATGGCAAGGAAGCCGACCAACCTGATCCAGCTAGAGGCGTATGCCAAGGAAGAGTGGGCCAACATCCCACAGGAGACATGCAGGAAGCTTGTGGACACGTACAAGAATCGTCTAGAAGCAGTCATAAAAAACAAAGGCTACGCTATTGACTATTAAAGAAAGACATTGGACTAGGGTATGAATAATTTTGAACGTGCCATTTTTGTAAATTCATTAATCATACACTCATAAAATGAAAAGTTTCTTGATTTATGTTTTGATGTCATTCTTTAACTTGTTGTTCGTTTAGCACTCATCGACAAACTTGAAAAAAGCATTAATTTCTTCACAAAAATAAAAAAATCACAAAAATGAGCAGGGGTATGAATAATTTTGAGGACAAGTGTATATGCACAACGAGTAGTCGACTAATGGCCCTGAATGTCAACTATTGGTCGACCAAGAAAATCTTTGGTTGGGGGCAGCCCTACCTTCCTGTGAGACAAGTTTAATAATCATTGGATTAGAAGTAAATTCTAAAAACACTTCTGCAGAACACTCATGCATTCAGCTGTTGAACATTCAGCCGTTTCACAGAGTTTTCCAAGTTATTAAAAGTCACTTTTTACAGCTATGAGAACAGTACACCTGCAGCTCCTCTCCTTTCAAGTGGAGTGATTTTTGTGTTTAATTGATAGCATAGAGATTGCATGACCAAGAGTCATAAATTGTCATCATGCATCAAAGCTACAGTGATTACATCTTATTTTATTTCCCCTTCAATGATGTGCATGGACCACAGATCATTTCACTTTAACAGGCAGGATTCTGTTGCATTTGGGCAGATTCTGAATTTCCCTCTGTCAAATTAGTTTATGGAAACTCTCCAGGCTTCTCCCTGGCTGCTGTAGACTTTAAAGTGAGTCTGTGCAACTTCTCAAGTAAGAAATAACAAAGTTTTACTCCCACAGAGAGGAAGCTGAAATGTGAAGTAATAAAATACACCCTTATTAAATTCATATCCATAGACTTTGGAGTTTTTGCTACCAGTCTCATTTGGTCAGGTCTTACCAGTAGTATATTTTGGCTTTCTGATATAACTTCTTGGCATTATTATTTAATTTCACTGACTTTATAATTCTTGTCATCTTCTCCTCGGTTGACTGTCCAGGAGAAAAATAATTTAATACATTCATATAATATACAATACAATAAAACCTAAAAGGTAAGTACTGGAAATGGTATCAGAACATCTCTACATCAAAGTAAGATGGAGATTCTTCTTGTAAGTGCCACTTGTTGCTGCTTTTCAGTCAAATTTGCATAGTTTTAATTGAACATCCTTATGGTATCAATCATCTTGACACATTATTGATGCCAGATATGGAAAATCTGCACCCAACAATGGAAAACAGGAAGGTTTTTGGAATTAATGAAAATAGAAAAGGAAACAGAAGCCACCAAAATATGACAGAAATTCTTCTTGGATGGATACTGAGGTTAACGTCAGCTCAGATAGCAAAAGCAAATTAACTGTGATTAAAAGAGATGACAGGATACAGAGTGATCTCATTATCCTGTGAGCGTTCCTCTGTCAAACAACACTTCAATTTATAACTCACACTGGAAAAGGATAAGAAGTACAATTTTAAATGTAGTTTATTTCTTACCACTGTTGTTTTGCAGGTATTGGTGAGAGCTAATGTCACATTAATTATGATATAAAAATGTGTCCATTCACATTAGCATTGTTAGCATTTACAGCTCAGACCAGGAGGGAGAGCAACAGTCTGTTTGAATTGCATTTTGTTTTACAATCAACTATTTTAACTATACTGGAGCTGCCCTGCCTCCCTCTCTGTGTCCTCTCTCTGGATAGCATAAAAATAAAATGGCCATGCATATTTTCTGATTGCTCTACTTCATTTGAAAGTTCATGTGGGACCTACTTTGGTTGGATCCACTTTGAATGAAGGTGCGATTAATTTGACAGTAACTCACAATCGGATGTTTTTCATTATCCTATTTCATCACCTCTCTGTCCTCCGTTTATCAAGTGGTTTGTAGGCACATTTCTGTTAACTGAGCTTGAGAGGATACTATGCAGAATGGTTGTATTAGTGCCATGAGGCTAATGCTCTGAGGCACTGACCTCTACAGCTAGGTTTTATAGTTTTTGATCAATCGCTGTTCAATGACTCGATTCAACAAAGTTCAACGATGAAGAGTGTTTTTAGTCGACGTAAGTTAATTCCTTTGTCATAGTTGTCTTTCGATTACTGAGCTGTTGTGTAAGTCCCCGAATTCACCTATGTATGATCTCATGAATTGTCTTATTGTGTAAAACAAAACATTGATTTAAAGGAGAAGTTCTGTTTTTTTCAACCTGGACCTTATTTCTAGCATAAAATACGTTCATTTACTCACCTGAACAACTTTGGTGTAACTTGGAGTCCTTCGGAAGATATTTAGATCCACTCTACATATATCCATATAATGGGAGTTGTTGGGGCAACGATGCAGCGTCTAAATAAGACATTATCTGCTGCAAAACTCCTTCATTTCACCAATATGTTGTTATGAATCACCAGCACTATTCCCTGAGAGTACGGAGAGGTTTGGACTTGTTTTGTTATTGTCATCCGGGGTTTTTTACACAGCTTTTCACTGACCTACGACCACGATGACATCACTTCCGTGCCACTGCCGAAGTCGTAGGTCTTAGGTGTTAGCTAGGCTTTAATAAAATGGCACACAGCGGGGCTAGTTGTAAAGCAGTCTGACAACTAACCCTCCTGTTATGTGCAACAGATTACAGTAATCAGATTACTTTGTAGTTATTTACCCTCAACGCTGTCATTCTGAAAACAGTATTAACCTATAGCATATTGATAGAATTGATATAGATAGAATTTTATGAAATTATTTGCATCAAACAGAGGAAACGTTACAACCAACCCCACCCATTGTAACATTTCACTTTGCCACTTATCGGTCCAACTGTATACGAACCCTAAGTGCTAGAAAAAGGCAATGGCAACGTAACGCTCTGCTAGTGGTGCAGCGTTTGGACCTGAGTGAAAACAAACGTGTGTACAAGCTGAAAAATGAAACATGTATCACTGTATACTGTACCAGTACTATTTGTGTATCACATATTAAAATATATTTTGTTTAATGCAATGTTGTTGTGTACATACCACAGTTTTGATTATAGCCACTTGAATATAAATACATGAACAGATGTGAATATCACACCAGCTTGTCTCAGCTCTGACTTGTTATTGACTTCTGTTTTGCTGAGAGCGAGGTGAGACTTGGGACTAATCAGTGACACACATCCTTCACTGCTCCTCACTAAACAGCTCACAAATCCAGTTAAGAGTGTATTGATCTCCAGCTCTCTCTGTGATTCGCATGAGATTTAACACACACAGGGGCCCTATTCCTCAGATTAATGAACAAGCTAGGTGTTTAAGTCAAAGCTGCCAGTACAGCATGCACACTGTCTGAGTGTTGGTTTCTCCAAATAGATCAAATTGAGTTTATTAGCACGTCAGTGTCCTTAAGCGTTCATGTTCAGGCGTGTGTCTCTCCATTTTTCATGTCACGAGAAACATATAAATATATGTTTCACAGTGAGGTGACATGATGAGCTGAGCAGAGGAGCTAAACACAGTGGCTTTTTTGTAAAACATGCTAAATAAATTTGCTTAGTGGGAAATCGATGAGCATGATGGAATGATGGCATCAGTTTCTCTTTTATATCGTCTCTAAAGGAATCGTCCATGTGTTGCAAAGAATTAGATGAACGGATCAATACCACTCTTGAATAAGAAGCTACCACCAGCAGCTTGTTATCTTGGTACAATGACTGGAAATTGATTAAAAAAAAAAACAAACTTTCTTTCTTTTCTGTTTGTATTACACAAACAAGAAATAACGTGTGAGTTATTTCCCCTCTTCCAGTCTTCCTGCTAAGCTAAGCTAGCTGGCTGCTGGAAGAACAGATATTGAAGTGGTATCGATCTTACTTAAGTGATTAATCTTATTTCCCAAAAACTGTTGACTCAAGAGCAGAAGCCATTAGCCAGTTAATCCTTAATTGATAAGTATTTTAAGCACTAATGAAGAACTGAAAATTGTTTGTCATCAGCAAACATTTACTGGTTACATCATGTGTTTATTTCCAGCCATCATAGCTTCAGTGTTGCCAAGGCCAAAGATGCTACATAAGAATTTTGTCATTGATCAGCAATTCACAGAGTTAATCAGTAGGCAAGGCAAGGCAAGGCAATTTTATTTGTACAGCCCATTTTTACAAACAGTTTGTCTCAAAGGGCTTTACACAGCATCATTACAACATCTTCACCTTCACATCCACTGAGGAAAAACTCCCAAGAAACAACAGGAGAAACTTCAGGGTGAGCAACAGAGGAGGGATCCCTCACTCAGGATGGACAACGTGCAATAGATGTTGTATACAGACAAGAAAACAGTTTACAACACAGTATATGGGAAAACATTGAAATGGAATCAGTTGGTTAACAAAAATGAAGGACGCAGGAGAGGCAGGGAGAGACGGCCAGCCTAATGGGACTACTGAATAGCAGACTGGGTCACAAGCAGTAGGCCTGATAGACAAAACAGTCTTGCTGATCGTGACTTGCGCTGCCTGTGACCTGCAGGTTTTGGTATATTCCATTGTTCCTTGATATCATTGGACACCTTTTACTTAGACCTTGATTAGCTTGCCGGATCATTAGTAGTAAGGCATCCATTAATATGACAGTCATAATGAATAAAGAGGTCATTTCATTGCCATACATTCAGATAAGACAGTTCTACTGTCTGTCTCCATATAACACTGTTTACTTTATAACTGAGATAAATGTCATGTATCTATCGTTTGACAAAAACAAACAGTAGAGAAATACTACTCATGCTCTTAAATCACTGTTCAACCAAAACCCAACAAACTGAGTTTAAAATACAACACCAGAAAATCTCTTACTTAATGAGTCTTTGCTTCTAGAGTGTTGTCATTTTTCTAGAGTTGGCCCTCACAAATGTGTGAATGTGTTTATGTTCGCAATTTATTTTTGGTGTGGCAGTGTGGTGCTGTAACCATGGCAACAAATCCAGTGCATACACATGCAAGGCCACCCCTGGTTTCACTGGCTCCTCTGCCAGGTCCAACCCGAATGCTAACATTTAGACATGTTTTTCCATTTGGAAGCAGCACAATGTCCTACTTCTCTCCCAGAACATGTCAGCCATCGGGTCAGCTGAAATGAAACAGCATGCACCCCATGGTCATGTGAAAGTTAGGTTGTTTTAAGTTGAACAGACACCGTGTCATCTCATACAAATACACAGAATATGCAAAGGTGGGTTCAATAAATTGTGCTACATACTTTAATGGTTTGATGTACTCTCCTCCTTTTCTGAACACCCATAAGAGGTTGTCAGCTGTACCCCATAGTTTGTGCCTCTAATTTGAGTAAACACTCCACACTGACAGTTTTGTAGAGTGCCATTAACACTTCAGCCACCGGCCAAATCAGCCAGACAATGTCTCATCTGTTTGCTGACGTGTATGTGAGTCCATAAAGTAAACGCTTACCTGCCAGTAGGCAGCAACATGGGAGGTGGGAGAGTAGAGCAGGCTGATTGGTAGTGAGACACCAGCTGAGATGGGTTGATGGTTGTGAGGAATAATTTGCACAGTTGATTGATAAGAGGATAGTTATGGATTCACGTTATTAACCACTTTGTTTTATAATGTACCTCATTCCCACAGCAGTGTTGAGGAGAAGCAGCGTGTGTGCAGGCTCTGTCTCCACCAGTTTCAGTTTTCAGGGTAGTGGACCTGCCAGACTTAATTAAGAAATTGATTAGTTTTGATTAGCACTGTGTTATTGGCGATGACAACCAGACCTTATGAACTTACAGTGTATTAGAAAGATATGAAACTGTATGTCATAGCGTCACAAGTATGCACCATCACATGAGATGGGATATTTTTCAGAGAGAATTTACTTGTGTTGCTGGCAGAACAAGAGATTAGAAAGAAGGAGAACATGAGCAGAAGGAAACAGTCTGGCTGTTAGTGTAATGTGTTGGCTCAGACCAAAATTGTTTTGATGATACTTTCTGTCATTGAACAAATATAATCTTTGTCTTAGCTCTGTTTGATGTCTGTCCATGTTGGCACATCTTTTGTGCACTCAGTATTAAATATGTTAGAATTTGAATATTATTCTGTTATTGAATAATAGCACTAGCAATATTGTCATATAGTCCCACAATTCTAGATAATTGTCTGTTACTGAACACTTGATGGACTGGAAGTCCATGAGTTTTAGAAAAACTCAACAGCTGTTAAATGAACTTTAAATATAGGAAAAATGTTATACATTTTTGTCTGAAAGCCATTGGACGGGAGCTCTGGTGCATGAGCGACTTGATGCTCCATCGTTTTGCTACAAACATCATGCTCCGCAATAGGGGTGCACCGATCAGTGCTGATTTCCTAAATTTTGCGGGATTGGCGATGGGTTCTTTATATGAAACCGATTGTATCTGCCTCCGCAAAGGTCTGAAAGTCAGCCACTGTCCCCCTCTGCTCTGCTGTGAGAGAGGGCTGACTGACAGGCTCGCCCACCAGGTTACGTCTGCACATGTTCAGAATACTGCTGTGCACTTTATTTTTGGTAAGGGGATCAAAACAGGTCTGCAGTGTAACCTGTTGCACAAGTTTTGTTAGTTTTAAGATGTGAAAATAAAGGGACTGATATAATTTAGTAGGTTGGACAGCAATGCTCTATTGTTTTCATTTATATTTGAGAGAACTACCTCATGTGCAGTTAAAACAAGCTTGTATTGTAGTGTTTCACGGGTATTGTTTTTCAATAAAACAAGATTTGAACATTGAAGGTGTATGCTGTCAGTTATATAAAAATCGGTATTGGCCAAAATTGGAATCGGCAGGTCAGGCTTTTTAAAAATTGGTGATCGGCCAGAAAATTGCAATTGGTTCACCCCTTCTACGCAACATCTCTCTCTTCAGTGGTCTTTTAACTTCCACATTTCAAGTTGTCATTGTTGATCAATACCCATTCACTTGATTGTGGTAATTAATATGGACTCTAGTGGGGCTGAGGACATATTGATCTTGTTATATAGGACCCAGCAGATTGGCGTCTACCTGTCACAATGTGCAGTCAGCTCTCCTGACAGATCTTTTGTGCACTTAACATTTATTAACATATACATTTATAGACCTAGGTGGGGGAAATAGGAGATCATCTTTCAACATAGTAATCCTGTTGAATCATTCATGCCATTAAAATCCCAAATTGAAAAAAATTATGTCATGAAATCTTCTTGATTTGCAGATGAACAGTAAAACCTAACAACAGCCAAGAGGTCCCGAAAAGTCTTAAAATTTCAAGGTCAAATTCCAAATCTAGTTATACCAGGTCTTAAATTTCTTTTTAGATGATGTTTATATAGACCCATTTGAAATGATATTTAACAGTTGTTGAAATGGGGCAATAAATTCTCTTTATCGAGGTCTTAAAGTGCAGAGACGCTAAATTACTGCTACACTTTCAGCACTGTATCCTCTAATGGCTGTTCGTGTCTCTGTCTGCACTACTGAAACAAATGTAAGGAAGTGTAATAGTAGTGATGTAGTAAAAGTCCATAAAACATTGTTCACTTACAATGTAAGGGTGTCAAATATGTCATAATAATACATTTGTCTGTACCATGTGGATTTGATTATATATCCATTTGCTAAATTAGCTCCTTATCCATGAATTTCTAACTCAATAAAAAAATATGTATATAGGCAAAAAATGATATGCCATTTTAATAGTTAATGAGAGTCTGATATGAGTCTCATATTTTCCCCCTGCCAATGTGTTTGAGCCAAGGATTGACATTATGACTACTGAGAGAAAGCTATTCAAGTAGGAATCTCTCCAACTATCTCCATATGAAATTATCAGTGTAGCTCATTAGAAGGGAATTGTCTGTTATTGAGGTTTTATAAGGGAATTTAATGAATTACAAAACTGACCAATAGCACACACTTGTTGCCACTGTGAATTATATGAGTCATCACTCACAAGAAGTCAATATCAGTGTGTCAAATGTTAATCAGTAGAAATTGGAAAAGAATGTACTCAATCTCATTTGACACCAAATGTGTCATAGAGGAAAGTCAATAAAATATAATAAGATAAAATAAACACAAGGGATAAACATAACCATGAAACATTTTTCAAACACCATTGACTGTTTGTGTGTGTGTTGGAAAGTGGCTTGCCCTTAATTAGCTGTGACTTGAAGCATTAGTAAGATTTAAATTTACAAAAGAAATTTGTAAATTTCTCTCTGCAGGTGTCATAAAGGGAAAAATACATTTTTTCATTCTTCATTTTCAGCCCTGGATGTTGACCATGGGTTAAAACTCAAACACCTAAGGCTGTGACATTGTTAATATTCATATTATTTATTTTTAAACCAGTGCAGCAGAATGTAAATTTGAGTCTTCAGGACTTTGTGCAGCCTTGAGCTAAGAAAAAAAACAGCAATTTATGATATATTACCAAGCAGGGCAGTGCCACATAGATAACTCAACTTAAAACATGATATCACTATGAAGAATTACCCACAAATGTGTTAATGTTGGCAGGTAGACTTATTTGTTGGAATTGGCAAAGTATTACTTCAGACTCCTTAACTCTGGGTGTAATACATTCTTGAGATCTTACACCTGACATCATGAAGTCACTTTCCAAAAATTTCAAAAGCGGATGGATCACTGAGACGAGACGCAGTTGGGAATCAGCGGTGTAGCAATGAAATGCATTTCATCTGTATGTTACAACACCATGGGGGAGCATTTATAGAAATGGATTAGCCCAACAATGGCGCCTTGTGGCATAGCACGTGTGATGTTTGCTGAGGAGGCTGAGGAGGAGGAGGAGGAGGAGGAGGAGGAGGAGCATTTGTCAGAGGAGGTCAATAAGGTTGCATTAGAAAGGTATGAGCCAGTTATCGGCATTCACTTTTACAGGGTGATCAATGGTCCTAAAGGCAACACTGAGGTCTAAAAGGATTAAAGCAAAAAACGCTACTGCTATTAGGAGATGGTAATGACGTGTGTCTGCTGTATCCTTCTCATGAGTTCAGTGCTCTTCCTCAGGCTGATCGTGCGGCATTCACTCAGTTTCAGTATGTTGTGTAACAGTCACTCTTATGTTCATTTGGTGCTCTGAGCATAGTCTCAGTCTTTGATTTGTGTGGTGCAGCATGAGCTGCTAGTTGTCTTTCAGTTGTTTCTCCTTGATCCTTTCTTTTCCCAGACTGTTTTTGACATGAGTCTTGACAAGCGACGCCTGTTTATTTTTCACCTGCTTTGCTTTCATTGATACAGGCTGCAGCTGCAGAGGTGGATCACATGATTGTGCCATACATAGAAACCAGAAAATACCGCCTCACAGTCGTGTTCCTCTGCCAAAACACATCTTGTGTTCTGGAGACATTGCGTTCTCAAGGCCAAAATAGAGTGTTGTGAATTGACCGTGACTTTCACCCTTGTCCACCAAAATCTGATTAGTGCATCTTTGAATCCAAGTGAATGTTTTGCCAAATTTGAAGGGATTGTCTCAAAGCCAAAATAATGTTTTGTGAGGTCACTGTGACCTTGACCATTGACCTTTGACATCCAAAATTAAATCAGTTCGTCCATTTGTCGAGATGAATATTTGTACTGAATTTGAAAAAATTCCCACAAAGCATTGCAGAGATATCACATCACAAACCCAGGTGTTGTAAGTCCACCCTGACCAAAATCCAATCAGTTCATCCATGGGTTCAAGTGAATTTTTGTGCTAAATTTAAAGAAGTTCTGTCAAGACGTTACTGAGACATTTCGTCCATGAGGATAGGATGTGCATACGGACGGGAAACATGAAAACAATTTGCCTCTGGCTCCGGCTGTCACAGGAGTGGAGGTATAAAAAGGTGTTTCCTTCCAGACTGAGAAGCTGCTGTCACTTTGTGTCTTTACTGCCTGACACATAATGTTCTAGTCATTTTATATAAACTGTCATTTTATCATGTTTAAATGCAGAATAGTGGACTGTATAATAAACATCCAGGTCACATAGATGTGTTGATGCTGCTTGTGTTCACACATAAAAAGGGATTAAACACTGTTAACACTGGCTCTACAGTCTGAGTGCAGTGAGCATCCTACTCTGCAGAGCAGAGCAGTGAAGCTTCACTGCTCACTACCAGGCTGATGACCTACTTTTCCACTCCAGGCGATAACATACTGTACTGTATCTAGCCATGCAAAATTCCTCAGTTGCTCTCCACTCTGCGTGTGAAATGGGTTTGGGTGGTGGTAGTAGTGGTGGTGGGGGCTGCCTGCCTGACTGGCTGAAACACCTGTGCTGCCACTAATGCTAGTTTACAGCCGTGCACCCACTAGAGCCTGCATGTAGAGATACAGTAAGCCAATACGGGTCTTTGTTCTTTGTTCCCCCCGGCACAGTGCTGGAGCGGCTGCATGAAATAATTCAAACACTGCTGCTGTCCCCAGGTCAGTGGCATTAGGTGACTTCTGCAGACATGCTGAAGGAGCCAAAGAACTGACAGCAAAGATATCACATGCAAAGTATAGATGAAAAATATCTGAACATGCCACTATAGAAATTTACAGCAACCAATTAACTGAAAATGATACGTCTGAGTGACGAGCAGAATCCTGTGTATAGTCTCACACTTACTGCAGATCCTGCAGACCAGAATTAAAAGGTTTTGGATATTATGTTACACAGTCAACTGTAAATATATGTCTGATACACCTTAAAGGTAGAGTCTATAGGTTTGTTCATTGCAGTTGTAAACACAACAGCAGTTGTCAGGACTGTCCCATTTTGTTACATTCCCCGAAAGGCTAGGGGAAGAAGGGAGTAACATACAGCCAGACCACTGATTAAGAGGGGTGATGCAACACAGGAGTGGGCAGGAAACTGGGGGTTTATTTACAAAAGGAAACCATAATTACGTTGTCACATGACAAATATCCTACAATTATTAGTGAAAGGCCAAAAAATGGAGCTCTCCTCTCCGCTTGACAAACTTCAGCCTTTGTCAATGCCACACAGTCACCCCCATGAAAATGAAAGAAATGTCCGGTAGCTGATCCAGCTCTACTTCAGCTGCTGCCACACAAGTGGTTCAATAAATCGCATGATGGATGCACTTTTTAAATTACACAGATTCATGATGGATGTGACAGAACGCTGTTTAGATTTAAGGAGAAATATCACCTCCACTTCAGAATTGCTCGCTCTACTTGATGACTAGCTTTAACTAGTCAAACACTTCTTGCTGTGGCATGTTGCCGCTGCTGCTACAGGTAAAAAAAAAGGAAGATAAAGGCTTCATTTCAGGCTGGATGGATAAATAGGAGGCTGTTAATAATTGCCTGCTGATAGAGTGCAATGTACTATAACCAAGTGCAGCAACAACAATAAAAAAACAGCTGCACTTATTAATGCAGGCCTTGAACTGAGTCTCACATGTATATACATAATCAGTGTTCACTAACAGTACAAGCAAAAGTATCTACAGGGACTGAGGCTGGACAACTGTACGTGTTACAGCTTCAAACTGTTAACTGAGGAATAAATGTTAGACCGGGGCTTTTTTACTCATGATATACACTTCACTTTGTTACTGGCTGACACTGCAAGAATGAAACCAAAAGGTGAGGTAAAGCCTTGGGCAGTAACTCCCTGCAGGTTCATCACTACAGGCAGCACTTTTCAAATTACACAGATTCATTTGCTCAATTGTTCATATAAAAATGATTGGTAATAAGGAAAGTGCAGAGCCCACTGCTCAAGTATGTCAGTAAAATATAGGGCAAGGGATACTTGGTTATTTATGGGTAATGTCGGCATGTGGCTGACCAGGGGGGCTGTACCAATACCAATCAGTCTCACCAGTGTATTATTCTCAAGTGATGGGCGACTAGAAGCTTTACTGATCATGTATTTTTGATGAAAATTAGTCAGCGGCTGATCACACTGGACATTAGTCAGATGAAAGCTTTGTCACTGACTGACAAGGTTGATGTTGGATGGTCGGCCGAGTGTTGATAGTTTCTCAACTGATCCAAATCAAGCAACTTTTTGCTTATTCCCTGCAAACACACAGGTGGGCCTTCCTTCCACAGTCATACCTTTCTATGCTGAGTGCACAGCAACTGACATGAGCTTCTAATTTTTTCTCTCAGTGATCATTCATTTTACAAAGACATGCAACCAAAGTCCCAGCAACGTGTTAATCTTCAAGGTTTGCAGTTGGTGATTTTGTCAGACAACAACATCGTGGTTATAAATTTAATTTAGCAGCTCAGAGGAACATGGAAATGTTGCACCAAACGTCCAGTGTCTAATTTTGTGACGATAAGAGCAATTTAATTTAGGTAACTAGATAATAAATAAGGATGCACCAACCCCAATACTGATACAGATACCTGGGCTTAGCATATCGGCCGATACCGATCTAATTGTATTTTGCAATGCAATCAACGTGGGCGTAGCAAGCGTGATATACTTCCATACAGCTGACTCTTTGGCTAACTCCATGCTGCGTGTGCTGCTGACACATGATGTAGCGCGTGTCACAAGAAGAGAATTGTGGTGAATAGATCTGCGTCATGGATTAGCCCCATTATCTGATGCGTAAATTTAACCCATGGTCTAACGCAGTACAACACCTTCTCCAGAGATCAAGTTTGCCAGATAGCAAAATACTGCTGTCTTTGTAGCCACGAGCCAACCACAATCAAAAAGCCACTCATAGCCACAGATAATGGTCAGAACAGAACCATACTTAAATAATTTATCTAGAAAAACCCGTAGATGCTGATTTTAGTTCTTAAACATTAAATTGCTTAAACAGTTCTGCAGCATTCAGAGTCAATACTGGAGTTGATAAAATGCATGAAACCCAGCCCCATGTACACCAACATTTCAGCTACAGCAGGTGTCTGTATGTCTTGATTAACTCCACCATGAGTCAGGAGAAAAAAAACTGTAATTACAAACGTATTGACCCAAAATAGCGTCACGTCTGCTTGTGTCAGTCATCTCCCCCTGTACTCTGCGACGTGGCTTTAAATAGCCACGGCATCATCGCTCAGTATTCTGCTCAGTGTCATCAGCGCCCAGAGGAGGTTAACCTTTAAATGGCTGTAAAAGCTGGTTGGATGTGAGCAGTCGTGACACCAATGGGTGGAGACAGGAGTTGTGTCACAGCCAGGCCAGTGAGTCATTCTCCCATGGCAGTGGCGTCGACAATAGATGGCCTATGACGCTACCATATGCTTAGATGTGTTACATGTCCCTACAGTAGAGATGCCGTAGCAGTGGGCTGTGTGAAATGTGAAATGCAGTGTTTGTGTCTAAGCCTCCCTAGGACGCAGTAATATTGTGTTGAGATAGCGGAATGGATTTTTGATGTTGCATGTTTCTAGGAAGTGTGTGTGTGTGTGTGTGTCATTTCACAAATCCTCTGCTGAGTCGTTTCTCCACTACAGCAACAGTGAATTTCTGCAGATTTTTTTTTCTTCTTTAACCAGTGTTAGTCTTAAGGCTCCTGGGACATCAGCCAGTTTACCACTTTGATCCAGACTGAACAACTATTGGATGGAAAGCCATGCAATTTTATTCAAAGCATTCATGGAATCCAGAGGATACGTTTGACAGACCCTGACCTTTCCTCCAGTGGCACCATGATGCTAGCAGTTTTTTTTAAAGTTTACTAACAGATATCCATGGTGGCCAGATGAATTCTAATGATCTGTGTGACCTGCTGACTTTGTATCTGGTGTCACTGGGCAGTCAAGGTTTTCTCTAGTGAAACTGCTCTGATAGATTGCCAGTGAATTTTAACGATGCCAGATGAGTCCTCAGAAAATAGATGTCATCAGCTTTCACCTTGCACCATGAAGAGGGAGACATTCTGGTTCTGAAGAAGATATTTCAACAACCACTGGATGCATTTCCAAAAAAAAAGTTGATGCACATTTAAGTCCTCCCGAACAGGAAGTGGAAGTACTGACTCTTCCTGGTGGTGATCCCCTGGCTTTTCTTCTCATGCTACACTTCTGTTTGTCCACTATATCTGTGATTAAAAAACCTTGATTAATCTTTCTGTGATTAATCACAATTAAAATACTAAATATTATTTACACTAATATTACTTGATTTACTTCTATTCTTCCTATTGAAGGGCGCAATGTATGTACCTACAGTTAATCCATTAGAATTTAAGGATGCAGTTTGATAGATGTGAAAAACAATAACACATCCTGTAATACTGTAATACACAAAATCACATCACAGGCTTCAATGTGAATGAAGAGCTTTTTTTTGTGAATGGAGAACTTCGTCCTCCTGAAGCTGCCGTGGACACAGTTTACAACTCGTCTGATTGATCGCTGTCGCTGTCAAACCAAGAGTTTTTGTCTGTGATTAAACCACCGAAGGCAGCGAGTTTTACCCCATCACGGCCCTTCACCTGTGGTGGGACGATGCTGCATTCAAGACTGAAATACGAGACAAACCCATTTCACTAGTGATTCAAAACAGGAAGTTCTGTTTAACCCTCAAATACGGGACGTTACCGTATTTCAATGGACGGGTGAAAAACCCCAGTGGCAATGCAGACACAGACTGAATACACAGACGGGCACTGCCTAAGTCACGTGACAAAATTAACGCGTTATTGTTTCCAACGTGTTCACCTTAACAGCCCTAGATGAAATGTTTGCTTGTCTAATGAAATTCCTATCAGGCTCAGCAAAAATTGGCATGCTATCACTAAGATGGTGAACACGGCAAACATTACACCTGTTTAACATGTAAGCAGTGTTGCTGTGAGCTTGTTTGCATTGCCATAGTCTTATTTCTATCCTCTATCCATCCTTTGCAAACCAGGGTTTAGTTCCAGAGAGTGTGCAGAGTGTGTTTTGCCTGCAGCCAGAGCAGAACCTCACTTACTCCTCCTGTAAGTCAAATGTGCCAGGATTTTTTCAATTAGCCTTTCCTGGATGGTTTCTCCTTGGTTTGTGGACAGTCTTGTCTACTGAATGCAAACTGAAAAGCGTCAAACACAGTGTCCTGGAGCCCTGAAAGAAGTGTGCCATTGTGTCCATCCAGACTCTTTAGCCTGGGTCTCACTTTGTAAGATCAAGTATTTTGCTTTTGTATTTTGAACATGAGCATAATATATCTGTATCCCTTTACTGGGGAAGCACTAGTGATTAATAATTTCTTTCTTTCTTTCTTTCTTTCTTTCTTTCTTTCTTTCTTTCTTTCTTTCTTTCTTTCTTTCTTTCTTTCTTTCTTTCTTTCTTTCTTTCTTTCTTTCTTTCTTTCTTTCTTTCTTTCTTTTT
>OMNW01020162.1:5707-17144 GCA_900303245.1 Selene dorsalis | reverse complement strand
TGTTTGACACTTACTTCAGTGCTTCTGTGTGACAGCCAGTGTGGCCAACATTATCTGAATTTAGCTGCTCCACTAAACCCCTCTCATGTGGTACTTACTCCCCATGGCTAAAAACAAATACTGAAAAATTATTTGCAGCTGCTAATTAACCCGGTAGGTCACATGAAAAAGTGTTCGCTAAAGAAGTGAATGCCTGGATACCACCTGCTGCTTAACAGCAAACATGGTCCCAGGAGGCCAGGCCCTCCCACAGCGTATTAACTTTCATCAATCTACCATAGAAGAGGTTAATGATGAGGGTTAGACATCCCGCACAATGGCCTGAATACATAAGCTGTTAGTCAGATCAGTCGGTTTTACAGAGCTGATATGGGTGGTAGGTCTTTGTGTCAGTGTGTCAAAAACTTGTATTTGGAGTAACAGAATTTTATGAATGCAGCAAAAGAAGCAAGTGTATTGCCAACCAGACAAAGCAGGTACCTGACATTTAGTTTGTCTCTGTGGCAATTATTTTGTAGGAATCTGGTTGATTTTATTAAGTGGTGTCATCATCAGGTCTGTGGGCAACGCCACAAATGTGGTAATGTGGAAGTTAAGTTGGAAATATTGAATGTCATATTACCTTCTTTTACGATCCATTCAAAAAATGTGATGATGAATTGCTTTTTTTCCATCGAAGCCTTTTCTAGTTGAAATCAGAAGTTATCAAAAAACTGAATGAATAATGAATGAATAATCTTAAAATAGACCAAATAGAAACAATTGATGACCTGCTAAGTTAACCAAACAATAAGTAGATCCTATTAAACAAATAAAAATAATTCACAAAATACAGACAAATCTGATCCAAATAAAAATATTGTGTACCTGCATGATACTCAAACCCTGTTAAAAAAAGAAAGGCACAAGAAAAAGAAGACATTAAAAACTAAAATAACCATCTTGTAATTGTTACACCAAATGTGACTTCTGTCAAGGAAACCAACATAGCACATAAGAGTGTGCACAAAGAAAACAGATTCACCTTATCAGGGTAATGAGTTGTTTATCTGCTGAGAAACTTTGTAGCTCTCTGTGGCATAATATAATCAAAAGGACAGCAGCTGTGGTGTCAAGTGGTGAAGGGTAACAGTCGGACCATTATGTGTTTGTAGGTTGTCTCCCACAGCACAGACAGGGTTCCATCATGTGGGTCAGGTGGCAGCATGAAAGCCCAGCGGGGTTTAATAGACTGCAGACAGCAGACTGTTTAGGCAGGTGAGGGTGTCTTCCAGAGGCAGCTTGTAGAGGGAGATTGTTTGGTAAGCACAAGTGTTCTCTGAGGTAACATGGCAGGTTACAGTAAATTTATTCTGCATCTCTACTTCTTCAGTTCAAATCAGGACGTAGTGGTGTGGGCTGAGGTGAAGAGAAGCAAAAGTCTAACAGAGGCCTGAGAGCAAGGAAGAAGAGCACCCGAACCACTTAGCAACAAAGGAAAGCTGACCCTGTGAACAGTGACATTACACTTCTATTAAGAAAAGTCAGATTCCAATATACAATTAACACCAAACCTTGATGATATCAACAGGTACATGACATCACTGCACAAAATTGTAATGTTTATCTTGGATATAACTGGTTTTCAGTTGTCAGTGTAGTCAGACTGAGTCTGAAGCCTTAGAATGCTTTGAAGCAAAGGATTATTAAAGAAAGGGATAATCAAAAAAAGAGGTTGGTGTGTGTGTTACGTCCCCGTGGGTCTACGGGAACAAAAGAGAACCTGGGCAAAAAGAGAAACAGAAAACCAAATGTTGGCCAATAAGTAATTTATTTAAATAGCGCCAAATTGGATTGCGTGTGGGGAGCTGACACACACAAGGTCAACATAAATAGAGCTGCAGGAGATGACAAACCTGTACAAGGTTAAGACACCCAGACACCCTCCCAACCACAGGGAGTAACCCAATACGACTGACACCCACAGCTTAACCTCACACAGGTAACACACACACACACAGCTGTCTGTAGGCCCACTGGCACCGCTGCACCCCTGCCTTCAGCTTTTTTGCGAGGTTTAATGAGCGATTAGATCCAGTTGCGCTCCGTTAGTAGGTGCAGGAGGGACGGTACCTGGGAAGAGAGCACACATAGACACACACACGATAACACTTATAGCTGTAACAGTGTGTTATTTGATGCTGCCCCTCTTAACACACAACACCTTCCTTTGGCTCACTCTCCAGACTGGGAAAGATGAAGAGGTTAAAGGCCAGTTGTTGGAGGGAGCTTGGGGAAAGGTCAAAATCTAGTGCCAATGCCTTTAGTATTTCAGGCTGATATTGTGCTGCATTCTTAAACAATCTCAAACAAGCTGATAAACAGCAGACCTGGTACAGCAGTTTTACAAAATACATATTGAAAACTTTAAATAGGTTGAAACCATTAACCTAGGGCTTCATTGTGAGCTCACAGCCCCTTGGCCAATTATTCTGACTCTGAATATTAGTTGCTTCCCAGTGTTAATCAAATCATCTTGGATATCCGCATAGTTGTAAGAATTAACAGTAGCAAATAATGTCTAAAAACATATTTAAAATAAATAAATAAATAAATCCAGTCCTGTAGGTAATGCTAAACATTTCAACTAGATGGCAGCATTTAGCTGCTTTGAACAGAGAGATGTTTTTCTGCGTTTGCTGGCAGCAGTGCAGCAAAAGGCTGCTGGATCTCTCTTTTTTTTTCTTTTTCTTTTTGTACTTTGATTCAATATCATTGTTTTTGTACTCACATTTAAATAGGGACTATTACTTCCTAGTGCAGATATTAAATATCTGATACTTAGTACTTATTCAAACCAACATGTGGCAATATTCAGTCATATTTGGCAGAATGTCAAACATCAAGGGTCACTGACAGCTGCTCCTTTCCATAGAACAACATCCATGGCACACACACACACAAAAAGTTTACTTCAACTTTTGACTCATTACCTTCTCACTGGGTCCACGAAGGCTTACATTCTTTGGAAGAACCAGTCAAATTCTGTTGGCCACAGTTTTGTATGAGTAAGAGTTGTGACATTGAGGTGTCTGGAAGCACTTTAGGTTTTGAGTAGTTCAGTCTTTTGTTTCCTGGAGCTGATGTCTTGTTGCTATGTGCTGTAAGCTACAATTCAGCTTGCTGGCTGGTACAGTACGTGTAGATCTGGAATTATGAACTGATGCAGCATCCCTCGGGAGACACAATGGCCTGAGGCTATTCATATAACACAGTCAAAGTGGACGATGGTCAACAAGAACACATTTTTTTGGGATATGAAAGCAGTTCTCGTGACATTTTTCCCCTTTTCAAATCAACATTCTCTCTAGAAGAAAAACAACAGTGAATAATGACAGTTGAACAGAATTACAACCAATGAAGAATCTGCATGTTGAATACTTAAGAGGGTTACCCATCACAGTGTGCTATTATTTCAACAGACCCTGTTGTGAGTGAGTTTGAGAGGTAGACACAAATATTTTAGCCACCCTTAGCCTCTTCAATGAGCTCATACATTAGAACTGAAAAATATGGTTAAGGGTCTTTCACATATCTTGAAAGGTCTTTGGGCAAATTGACCCCAACCAAAACTGAAGCAGGTCCCATGGTTCAAATATCATTTCAAAAGACAAAATTAAAAACAGCAGACAAGATGATAATAGACTACAATGCAATGCAGAGCAAAGGTGTAACTGAGTTACCATCATGTTTGCTGTTAGACATGGCAACCTAAATGTTGCACCATACACAATTTTGGGGAGCTGGGTATTGGTCCCTTAAGTAGTTCCTTGAAGGTTAGCTCTCTGTGTTTGGACCATTGTTTTCTTTTAACTTTTCTTTTTGTGCAAATTCTAATTAATTTGTAACACACAGTGTTGTCTGTCAGGGGGTGTTATACAAGACTGTCAACCTATCATCTATCATCGTGAGCTTTGGGAAGCGATGAAACAAAAGACAGATGAAAGTGGCTAAAATGAGGGTGTTTGGGCTCAGCCTAAGAGATGGGCTGAAGACTTCTGTCATCCTGAGGGAGCCCAGGTTTAGAGTCGCTGCACCTTTATGTCAAAATGAGCCAGTAATAGTGGTTCAGTCATCTGGTTTGAATGCCTCCTGGGCAACTTCCACTGGCAATTTTCCAGACATGTCCAACTGGGAGAAGACCCTGGGGTAGACCAAGAACACACTGAAGAGATTATATGATTATATATCTCATCTAGACAGGGAATGCCTCTGAATCCCCCAGGAAGAGCTGGAAAATGATGCTGAGGAGAGGAACGTCAAGTCTACTTTGGTTGACCTGCTGCCACTGCGACTTGATCTCAGATCAGTGGAAGAAAATGGATGGATGAATACAGTGTTAGACATTTCGTCATTGTGTTGTTCTTCATATTTGCTTAGGTATATTTTCCTGACTTGTTGAAAGCTGAAATGCCCCACTAAACACACCACATAATAATACATTGAATCAAGATGTCATGGATTTGATATGACAACCTCCCTGAACCTGGACATCCCCCTGGAGTCCAGCAGACAGAACCCACTGAAAACATTTCCCTACAAAGTGAGAGGTGATCTGACATAAATAAAGGTTCATGTTCATTCATTTTTTTTTGTCCCATGTGACTGAGTATTTCATTCCTATGTTTCCAAGTCAGAATAAATGACCTTATATAGAATAATGTGTGTTTTTCAGAGATTTAATATTAGCTAGACCAAGTGTCTGCCAGTGCTGGCAGACACTGTGTTTTCATAACCAGAGGAGAGGAGTACTAACTCTGCCTCTCTGTTTCTGTCTCTCTCTCTAACACACACACACACACACACACACACACACACACTGCAGCCAATGAGTGTTTCAAATATGTCACATAAAAAACATAATCTGGCTGATAGACATCCCATTTGACAGGCATGTTCAGGGTTAGCAGAAGGTCAGACAGTGGAGACTTTGCAGGGGTACATGTTGTAACAAGGGTAGATTCATCACATATTGTCCTTTACTCAAACTCATGTTAACCAAACATGCTCATTCAGCCCTCTTTAATTTTGTCCACAATCTATGTTGTTGCAGCTGGAAGATCATATTCTTTGCTATGAGATTTGTTTTGTTTTGTCCTACAGAGAAGATCACCAATCCATCCTTACATTCAAGCTTTTGTTGGAGGTTATAGCATCATGAATGGACCCTTGATTCATTTTGAACTCTTCTTGGATTTTTAATTGATACGTAACAGACAAAAACATTCACACCTATGGGCAACACGTATTCACTAGTCAACCTAGAATGTATGTCTTTGGACTGTGGAAGGAAGCCAGAGAACCTAGAGGAACTCACTTAAGGACACGGAGAATAGGCAAACTCCACCCAGAAAGGACCAAAGCACTGAACCCAGAACCTTCTTGCTGAGAAGTGACAGTGATACTTAATATATCAATATATATTACCTCCATCTCTGCTTATACAGTATGTGCAGTTTGTCATGCTCTTCACTGGAAGGACATTTAAATGTTTTTCTCCCATGCAGTGCCACCTAAAGAACACTTGAACATGTCTTGTCATGTCCCAGGTTTACTTGGTAATTGTGATTCAATATGTGGCTCTTTGTTTCAGCATTGCCCATCATGAGTTATTCTTGTGTCTAAAGTAGGAGTTACAGTCTCTGCTTGGGCCGCTGCAGGCCGGGTATGACTAGGATCTCCCTGCGTCACCTCAGGCCCAGGCCTAGAGGCCCTCTTCATATGAGCCCCTATACAGTATGGGCTCCAGTGCAGCTCCACTGTCTCCACTTGTCTATACCTACAACTCAGAATTGTAGCTAGCTCTTATCTCAGTCAAGTCTGCCTCTTCACAACAGCTTGTTACATGTTTGAGATGGGTTGAGATACACATGTTGTCACAGGTCACTTTTGGGGACATTACACAGACTTGCATTCATTTCCCTGGAGACTTATCCTGATCCTGTCTGGAGACAGAGCTTTTGTCCCCAGTTGGACAAGCTATTGCCAATTAACTGGTCTCTGCCCACACACACACACACACAGTGTGTCCAAGCAGGTGTTTTTAATTCCTTCTGCTTTTGTTCACAATTATTCACAGCTAGTAGACCGTTTGAATATTACTGACCCACAGGAGACACACGCTAATATAAGCCAGATAAAAACCTCATGTGTAGGATGTGTGTTAGTGTGCACACAGGCTCAATGTGTCTTTTTAAATTTGACTTGAATGCAAAATAAGTGACAGTAAACCAGAGGGAATCACAGCCATGGTGAGTTTGACCAGCAACTCGCTCCACTGCAGCTGTTCTGAGACAAAGTCTCTGCTGAGGCATTTTTACATTACAATGAGAATAAGACCAATAACATTTTCAACTTGTTTTTACATGAGTTCAGGTTACACCATGTAAAAATCATTAACTGATTCCTGAGCAGAAGTAGCTCTCTGTGTGGATGAAAATTTTTAACATTATAATAGTCACTTAATCAATACATCATTCAACAACACAACACAATGCAACAACAAACAAAAAAAAATAGATATATGGAAAACAAAAAAACAAACTGTAATGTGCTTTTACCAGGATCCTGTATCAGTCTAGCAGATCAGATTAAGTAATGAACTGACTGCAGATGGGGTCCCATCAAGGCAGGGGCCCAGGTGGGACTCTTCCACAGACACTCGGCCGTCTCTGCACAAGAATACCAAATTTCCTCTACATATTTGGCTCTGGACCAAAGCATTAGACAGTCAGAACAACCAGCAGATGTCGTCATCCCTGCTGCTACCCGGACGAAACCATAATAAGTCACCCTAAGTGGCTGTCTGTTTTGATTTCAAAGCCAGTCTCTGACTAATGGCAGTTATTAAAATGCTTCAGTCTGCCAGAGAAAAATGTAAGCACGTCTGTCACCTGAATTTTGCATTATATTTGGTACAACATACTATTTTCAGTGCTACATGTTTTAGGTTGAGTTTATTGTGTCACAGTGTCATCTCAGATCGAATAAGGTTGGTTGAAACCATTGTTTAAATTTATATTAAAGTTAGAAATAGAATGGATGAATTGTTTTCACACATCCCATATATATCCCACCACGTAGGGTACAGAAAATAACTACTCTGCAAAAATAGCAGATCATGACGTGATTATTTTAGGCTGCCAGCATGAAATTCAGATACTGTCCAGGAACAAAAGCCCTGAGGTTGTCCATAGAAATGTTTGGTTTCAAACTGACAACTAGTAATTCTGACAGGAACCAAGGCAAAAGTGCAGTGACATAATACAAAGAGAGATAAAGTCAACATCACATTGTGGTAGATGGATGGGTAACAAAAAGCAGTAGTATGACAGAGGAGAGGGGTATTTGATAATGATTTTTTCCTGTTAATAAGTAAGTAATAAGT
The DNA here is from genome assembly GCA_900303245.1 of Selene dorsalis. Taxonomy (NCBI): domain Eukaryota; kingdom Metazoa; phylum Chordata; class Actinopteri; order Carangiformes; family Carangidae; genus Selene; species Selene dorsalis. The sequence goes on along the minus strand of OMNW01020162.1, from coordinate 9,718 downwards.
ATGTAATTCTTATTCTTATTCCCATGTGAAATTTTCCCTAATTGTAATTTTGTGCTCTCTATCTCTCCCCGATCTCTCTCTTTCTCCTTCTCTCTCTCTCTCTCTCTCTCTCTTCCACACACTTCCACACACATGGACACACATACACAGGTCATAAGTCAAATAGGATTTGAATGGCAGGAAGGGAGTGTGTTTGTTAATACTGGACTTTACTGTAATATATGGTGTGAACTGCTCCCTGTGAACTGAGCTCTATCTTCACATCTCTCTCTCTCTTGGTCAAGATAATCATTTCTCACATTTACTTATGTTGTTCAATTACATACAGAAGTTTATCATAAAGTTTGATGAATGTCTGACTCCTGCCGCTTCATGTAGTTTGGCATTACAAATCTAATTTCTGTATCATGGGGGCTTACTGCATTTAATTGTCCTCAGATTAGTGCTTACCTAGAAAACAACCAACAAGGCGGAGTTTTATGGTGCTGGTGAGGGAGTGGTCCCCTATCCTCTGTGACTGGTGACTGGTCAAGACAGCGGGCAAAATCATGGGAGCACCCATGAGCTCTTCGAGCAGGCAACAGTAAAGAGCATCATATCGGACAGTTCTCACACATTACACCCACAATATGTATTACTGAACTCAGGGAGGAGGTACATGATACCACTATGCAGACACAGCAGGTCCAAACACTTGTTTGTCCCGCCCTAAGTTAAACTCATAAATAAGCAGAGGTGATGGTCTAGCGTCCTGAATTGTGTGTATGTATGTATGGCTATGTGTAGCCCAAATGCTTTTTGCACATTTGTCCCCACTGCTGTCAGCAATTTTTCTATTCTGCATATTTCTACTGTGCTTTTTCTACGTGCGTTGTTGGCTGTGGTCCACAACTACTGTGATTTTATTGTGTTTTTAGGCAGCAATTTTTTCCCTTGTTTCCAAATCAAATCCCTCCCAAGGAAGACAAATAAAGAAACTTGATTTGAGTTAACTTGATTGCCTCTACTCTGGCTGAGCAAGGGGCCACATGTAAGACTGGAGGGGCAGTGTTGCCCTTTCCTGCTGGTTCATCTGGCCCGTGGTGCTGGGACTGGGCTGTGAGCCTGGGTCTTCTGTCTGATTGAGGATCCTGAATTGTTGCCACCAACCTGAGCAGCTTCTCCTCTAGATGAACCAGTGGAGCTCAGCCTGAGACCTATGGATCATCACTGAGTCTGTGCTGTGGTGAATTTTCGTTAAGTATCTGTATGTAGCTGTTGATGGATTTGTTGCCGGTCATTGTGAGGTCAGCAGCTCACTTCTGTAGGTCTTCCTTCCTGCCTCACTGCTCATGTCCTCTGGGTAGTGGATTGCCTGACGATCCAGATTCCATCCAACTGAGAAAAAAAATACTTTTCTGTTCTCCACCACCTTGATGTACAAGTTCAGAAAATTATGTTAATGACAATGTTATGTAGGCTACTTAATGTTTCTTACTCATGTCTTAGACTGATCTAAAACTTGTTCCCATATTCTTTAAGGGAACTTTGTTTCAAAACTTGATTTCACTCACTCACTCACTCACTCACTCACTCACTCAGTCACTCACTCACTCACTCATTCACTCACTTATTCACTCACTTGTAACACACAATCAAACACTGTGTGCCAACTTTTTATCTTCTCATCGGCAGACTTGGGTAGCGCCGTTTACTTCCTTCCGTTTTTATGGAGGAACTTAAGGTGTGTTTATATGTGTGTGTGAGCGTATGTGTCTGTGTGTGTGTGTGTGTTATTCTTGTTTGGTGGAGCTTCTACAGTTGTCCCACCTTTACTTCCTGGAGACAGAAACAAAAACAAACCAAGTTAGACAGGCATTTAGAAAGCACAGGCCTCTGCCGTGGCCAATGTCAAATGCACAACAGACTTCAGAGAGAAATTTTTGATTAATGGTAAATGATCTTGAATTGACCCAATTCAAAAGAGTTCTTACTAAGTTTGGGGCAAATCAAAAGTGTATCCTACTTTTTGCATAATCCCGATGACAAACAAGCAGACACACATTAACCTCAGCACTGCAGCACCTGGAGCAATTCATGTATAGCATATTGGACTGGACAGGGCTGTGTCTGAGGGAAGTCCATTGTGTGTTTGTGTATTTGTGCATGACAGAGAGAGATACAGAAGGACAAAGAGAGAGAGAGCAGGTAACAATTTGAGTAGTAGTTTCTCTTTAGGTAGTTTCTTCTTTGCTCTCAAACAGCTTCAGTTCTTCTTGTCATGGATCCACCAGATGTTGGAAACTGTCCTCTGTGATTTCATGTTGACGTGAATCCATCACATCATGTCTGCTGGTCTGTCAGTTGCATATTCAACCTGCCAATCTCCTGTTCTACCACATCCTGAAGGTGATCTAGAGATTTCTGTTTTTGGTTAAAGGAAGTGGAATCTGATCTGTAGTGAGTGTAACCTTTCTGTCAGCTCCGACCAGTCTCTCAGTTTCACTGCAGCTACTGCTCACACTCATACAATTGTTTCCCCAGTTCTTGTCTTTATTCCAAGACAATTCACCTAATTGATTGCTCTTCCCAAACGTAGGTATATACACAGACTTGTAAGATATCAATCATCTTTATCTTTATTTATAGGCAAGAAAAAAACATGAAAGAGTTTGTCTCCCAAAAGGTCTTGCAACCTGATCCAAAACAGACCTGTGGCAAACGTACCTGAATTTGAAAAATATAATTTACCTGTGCACACCCAGACCTGTCCCAAATAGATGCAAGGATAATCCAGACACTAATCCAAAATTGACCTGGAGAGACCTTGATAGCAGCATGCTAATCCAACAAGTAAACGGATTGATCACCTAACAGTTGCAGAGAGTGACAATAATAATGCCCTTAAAATAAATGTTATGTTAAAGCGCCCTTCAAAGAGTTTTCCCACCCCCTGCACCATATGCAATATTCTTTAAGTATTTGATTGATACATAGACAAAAGACAAACATCTTCAAAAGCTGTGAATCAAATTCCAGAAATAGCAGAAATTTTGAAGGCTACTGATTTTCTGATATAAACTCAAAAGCTTCAGTTACCTTAACAAACAAAACTGATTCCTGATTTCATTTGGTTTATTTGTATTTAAAGAAAATCTGAACCAAGTTTGAATAGGCTACTTGGTAGTTCAGTGTTGCTGTGATAGCAAAAGAAGTACTCATGTTTGCTGAACTTCAGACACCTTTATTTATAGCCTGTTGACAATCTTCCTGACACTGAATCAAAAAACAAACAAACATATAACCTTTATAAATATATAAACTCAAATGCTTGAAAACCAAAGAATTAACTGTGGAACTCTAACAGTCTAACGCACTGATGATGATGTAAGACATGATCAGAGCGTATACGACGTATGCTGTCCAGTGGGGACTCAAAACGGTAAAACCAGACTCTACCTGATCAAGTTATACTGACAGAATTTAGACCCAGTCTCGGTCAGGTCCCTCAGGACTAAGACCAGTAACATTTGCAGCTGTGACAGATGGTGCTTGGACACAGTTGTGTTGCTTAAATCAACTGATCTTCCACTGGCTTTGTGTGTTCAGACGATGTATTGGCCAAAGAATAAAATTTATCTTCAGGTGAGATGGAGAATTTATAACCTAATTTCTCAAAGACACAATCTGTAGGTCTTGCTACTGCTATGTAGCTAATGCAGCATTAACAGCTGTTTACTTGCCAGTCCAGAAGAAACATTGCAAATTCAGCATATTATTTAAACAGCCTGTCTCCAGCTTCGGAAATCAATGCACATTTTAGCTTTTTTGTAATTAGCATGCTAACCAGCTTGCTGAGGTGCATCTCATCAATGTTTTGTCCAGTCTGCTCCGGTTCTAACTATGTAGCATTACTAAAACTTACAAGTACCCCATTTTGACAAACATGAAATGAATTAAAAACTTAAGAGACAAAGTGAATTATCAAAAGTTTAAAAAAATCTATTCTTTAAACTATGAGCGCTATAACCT
>OMNW01020160.1:64183-77269 GCA_900303245.1 Selene dorsalis | reverse complement strand
GGGGGGGGGGGTGACAGCATCTAAACCACTGCTAATGAAGACGTCAGCTCACCAGCATACGGTAGCTATCTTAGTCACAGGCGAGGCACCCGTCAAAAACTGGCATCATGGCGTAAATGAATTGCTCAGGCAGCACAGAAGAATTGTCAGATGTGCACATGCCAGTGCAGAGAACAAAAAAACATTCATTGCCTATGAACACACAATTATCTTACTGCTGTGGGGACGGTGGTGATGTCCTGGTGGCATTGCACAGCTAATCAAATGTGCAGAGCTAAACTAAAGAAAACAGCAGATTGGCTCTGTTTGCTTGATGGATATGTCTGATTCAGGCTGTGTACTTCATCTGAGTCTTTCCTGTGTGGTTTGGCGAATGCAGTAATCCACGAAGGCTGCAACGGAGCGTCTTAAGGCAACAAAGGCAACTGAAAAGTTTTATTCATTTACAGTTCAGGTGTCTGTCACGGCGCCAAAGGTTTTAACTGGGACTACTTGAAGGCTACAGTATTGGAAATAGATAGATCTGTATTAAATGTGCACCTCAGTTTGACAGTAATGGAAGAAGTACTGCGCCCAAGAGCAAAATAAAGATGAAGGGAGATATATATATATCAATCATATGAAGTTAAACAGAAAAAATAACAAGAGCCGTAAGTAATAATTAGATGGAAGCAGAATTGCTCAAATGTGCTGCTAATGATGTGCGGAGGCGGATGCAAAGACAGACACTGTGCAGTCTCATGTCAGATTTATTGTGAATTATTGTGCAAAACTCTCAGCAGACTCTTTCTTGGTCTTATTCACCTCTCACACTGTGTTTACCAACAAGGTGCAGTCTGGGTAAAATCAAAGCGTGGCATTTCTCTCCTCTCGACCTGTCAGGAAAACATTTCGGAAGTGAAACCCTGATGGGCACTTGGTATGAGAGAAGGAAAAAAAAAGAAAAAAGCCTAAACTGCCAGTGGCTGTTGTATTGGTTGATTAGCAGCTTGCATGCCCTCTGCTGATAGACTTCCCAGATAGCTGCTGGAGGAGCTTTATAACTTTGTGGCCCTGCTCTGAGATACCAATGAATGAATGTTTTCAGGAAGCAGCTGACATTTTCCTTTACTCTCATCCCTCAGCTCAAGAGGGCCTGTTCTCAGCAGCGGCTCTGTCACTATCAAAATCAGATAATATCAAGCTCTGCACAGACGGTGTTGAGCCAGCTTAACTGTTGTTTTCCCATATTCGAGCCCGCGAAAGTTCACAACGACAACTTCAGCCAGAAATCACAGTTGTGCTAAATTAAAAAAAAAAGAAAAAAGAAAAAACAGCTCTAGCTGACATCTCAGACTTCATGCTACTTCTGTTTCCTTGGTGATGCTTGATTCAGATTGCCCTTGGCAGCGCGTCATCTGCGAGCCACATAGATTCATGGTAACTCCCAATGTATTAGTTAGATATGTCATCAGTTATTCACATTGGGCACATGTTGTTGTCACTGAAGTTTCTTTTTATATAAATGCCCAATAATTTATTAAAGGGAATTTCTGAATGATTCTAGCATGGGTGATGATAGCTGTGATAATGGCCAGAAGTAGCTGCAAGGCTCACAGCAGTCTCACAGCAAAACCCTACAGTCCTATAAAGAAGCACCAACTGTGCGCTTGTTATCTTTTTATCTGCTCTGGGAAGTATGTTGCATTTAATCCCAAAACCATAATCTAGTGGGATGATAATAGCTTTGCTGTCCTGTTAGATACAATCCTGCACAACCTTTTTTTGGAGAGTAGCAGTGAAGGGGGCATTAGTACATACAGGCTACTGTATATGTAGATTTATATATACATGTGTGTATGTGGATGACCATACAAGTGTGTTCATACAAGCGTTATTGATTATTTTATACAAGTGTCTACTGTCACATTACAAAACAATGCAAAAATGCTGAATTGATTTCAGTTTGACACATGAATCAGTAAATACTCAGTGGTGCTATTATAATGACATCTCCACTTGTCATCATCCGCTACACTTTTTGTGTGTCTGGGGAGACACAACAGCAAACTTCAAATATGATTAAAGGTAGCCTGAACAGCATATGTGCATTCACACGTGGTAGACTGACAGGCTCACAAACACAAAAGACAGATGCATATACTGTACATATTGTTGCGTTACATTATCATAACAGGAGGCACACGGATAAAGCAGCTTTGGGATGTTCATCTGCGCTGTTCCACTATGTGAGAGTACAGCTCTGGAAAAAAAAGGGGGCTCTGAGTTTGTTGAGAGCTCCCTTGACAGGGAGCAGAACAGGCTATTACTTCATATTGCACCATTTAAGCTGTTTTTATTTTGGACTCTCCAGCTCCTTCCACCAGCCGGCACCATCTCTGGGGATAACAATCAGGCCTCAACAAGAAAAGGCAGACAGCTCCTAACAGTTTAGAGACTTGTATACAGTCCGTGTATCTATATATTTATCTGGTGAAGTGGCCTTGGATAAATGAGGTAATTCCCTCTGACGGTTATTGTGGAGTTGCTGCAGATTATCACCCATGTTCACTTTGCTGTGACTTTTCACAAATCCTGCCATTCTAGGTGACAATGTGCAGCCGAGACCTGAGGCTGCTTTTTACCCTATCCACCTGTGCTGTTTGTTTCCATCCAAATGTGTGGGCAATTTTTCCTCCTTTTCTCTACATGCACAGACATTTGGTTGCTCACCAAGCTGTGAGGGCAGAGAGAGTCAACAAGCCAAAGCAGAGACAGAGAATCTCAAATTGGTCTGCCGTGACGACAGGCTCCGAAGGACTTTGACTCCCACGTCTGTATGTCATCTTGGTGACTTCTGCATGTCTCTGTCCTTCTGGGAAACAATAGCTCCCTCTAGTGCTGACACATACTAAGACTGAGGTGTGTGGAGAGACAAGGGAGAGAACGAGACAAAGAGAGAGAGAGAAGAAGAAGAGAGTAAAACCATGTAGCTTCGGGTTGGGGTGAGGAACAGAAGGCAGGCCTGTCAGGCTTGTGCCTTCTCTTTGTGAGAAAAGGGAATATCAAAGGCAAGATAGGGCCATGAGGGAGTAGAGAGGAGTTGAGGGTATAAGCAAAGAGATTCAGTGAGCTGAGGTGAGAGGAGGCTTCAGAGAAGACTTTCAGATTTCAGGAGAGGTATTACATAATTCGTGCAGATAGTAGCTTGAGTGTCTCTCGCCCCTTGTGTCATCTCTACCTCTGCCAGGACACATTATCCTCTTGTTCAGGAGGGTGTTTTAGGGCAAACTTTGATCACTTGTGCTGTTTATTGTGTGTGTGTGTGTGTGTGTGTGTGTGTGTGTGTGTGTGTGTGTGTGTGTGAGTCATAGAGAGTCTATGATGACTATGACTATGTCTATGAGTACAGATGACAGTAAGAGAGACATATGCATAGCAGGCCACAGAGGACATTTTGACCTCTCATAACAAAATGAATCTACACTAAGCTACTGAATCTACACCTATTTTAATTTGTCAACATTTTAACATTTGCAGTTCAGCATTGAGGGAAATGTCTTTTCTTTCACACATTTGTTCATTAAACACCAAAAAGATGCTGCTGAATAACAAGTCAAGGGCCCAACAAGGTCATTCTAAGGGGAGCATGAATGTCCATGTCTCTGTACCACCATCGTCAACCTCATGGTGGCTCTAGAGGAAATCACATGAGCTTGTGAGTATGTAACTCTGGAAAACCAGTAAGGTCAGTACATACAGTGGTATTGTGTGAACATATTTAGTAATGTTGACCTGCTGGTGACGTAAGACGACAAATCAGGCTTCACCGGAACAAAAGTGAAACCCATATGACTGATGATGGCAAGATGCCATTTGGGCGTGCCAGTAAACCAGACAAAGAGTGTAGATAATGTCAAGATCTGACCTGCTTTTGAATGTTTGCAAAGTAGAGATATTCACTTGTAGCTGTTGCTTTAGACAGATATACTGCTATGATGTTTCTGATTTGCAATCAATGTGGTATCGCAGTAGGCCTATTTTTAAGTTTGTTCACCCGGTTCAAGAAGTTATAGTAGATAATAGTTGCAAAGTTTTCATAAATCCACTCATGGTGCATGAAGGACAGAGCATTAAGTTGATGCCAAATCAGATCTGGAAAGAGATCATAGCGTTAGAGATAACCAGCTTAAAGCATCCAGCTACATGCTGGCAAACTGGGAACCAAAATGTCTTCTGACATGGCATTTGGAAGAGAGAGATTACAGATGTGGTCTTGTGAATCCCACTTTTGACTATGCACTGCCTGCAACAGTCTCATTGTGAAAGTGAGCTGATTATATGACTGATTAATATCTTAATGATCAGGTTTTGAGGCAGACCGTCACCAGGAAGTTCTAGCATGGCTGCTGCCCTTGTACACACTAGTTTGTCCCCGTTACGTCTTGTCTTTGCTGCAAAGACACCAGCATTGATTTGCCTCCCAAATTCAATGTTTCTTTGTTTGCTCTGACAGGCATTGCCATGGAAACACAAGGGAGTGGAATTACAATAAAGTTAAGAGAGAGCTGGTCCACCAGACTGTGAAGGGCTGGTATAATACAAGACCAAAGACAGCGCTACTTCATCTCTCTGGGGCTGAGACAACCACAGACTTAAAGTTCCTCAGTGCACTTTTAGATTCTCACATCTCTCAGAAAACCAGTTAGTTTTAGCTTAAATTGTACACGACTGGTAAACACTCATCGGACAAGAGTCTTTCTCAGTAAGGGATTATTTCGGTGTCTAGGCCTGGTTCTTCAAAAGTGAAAGCAAGAAATGGAATCTATTCTTGCCTCTTACATGGATGGGGTGTTAAACATTGATAGGACTGATGCAGGGAGAAAAGGGGAAACGTGGAAGAGAGAGAGAGAGAGAACAGTTTCTTCTTCTTAAGTTTTGATTTGTTAACTCTGCAGAATCCAGTTTTGTTGAGCGGGGACATGTGCAATCTGGCAGAGATTCAAGATCTCACTCACGTTCACATCCAAACGTACACATGTACAGTGCAGCTCGGAGTGAAACTGGACTGTGACAGGTTCTGTTGATTTGGCACAGTGTAATTTCTGCAAGCCACTGACACCGACAGAAATTTGGTAAGGTGGAGGGTGGAGGTTTGTTCGGACTGCTCTCATGAGTCATCTGAGCTTCTTGCTTGTTTTGGTGGATTTCAGTTTCAGTCTGGCCTTTAGGAAGAGCGAGGCAGGCTCAGCTGGATTGAGGTTATTGACTTGGCAAGTCTAGAACATTCTTCTCACCCTTAATGCTCTGTCTGTGTATTGAGGTGCACAGACTTGATGCACTGTCCCATAATAGGAGGTTATGTATGAAAACATCTGATACCTAGATTGCACAAACATAATGATTGTGAACACTTTGAAAAGCAGACATTTAATCTCATATTTGTTTCATTTCAAATCCAATGTGCAGAAGTGAAGTCAAAAATAATAATAACAAAAAAATACTTTTCATGTACACACAGTTTCCATGTCTCAAGATGTAAGTGCAACTGTCCATTCAGAATCACATCACACACACACGAATGAAATGTGCTTATCAATCACATATGTTCTATTTCTGCTTCATGAATGTACCCTTTCTGAAAATGCGCCCCTATCAAGACTCAAACATAAGCACATTTTTTGACCACACAGTCATGCGGTGTTCTTACAGCTTCAGAACCACTTCCTGGTTGATTCATCACTGACAGTTTCTGAGAATGTTTTTTCAAATCTTACCATAGTGCATACTTAGCCGCTCCCACAGACACGTTAAGCTTTGACTTCTTCTCATCAAAGGCTGGTATCAAACCAGCTGGTATGTTGCTGCATAAAAAGGAAACTGTCAGTCAGGGTTTGCTGCTTTGTAGGTGTAAAGCCACAAAGCTAATATCCTGCCTTGACTGTCCATTGCAAGTAAGCCGTAAGAGGCTGGTGATTATGCAAATATGTTTTAGGTGTAAAATGAAAAGTGTATGTTTAATTTTAATAGTTTAATGGAACTCTTGAATTCATAAAGGCAAAATTATTTAACTTTGAAAAACAAATGAATAAAAAATATTTACTGTGCAACTTTTTAAGAGATAAACATTATTGCATATACAACATGGCAGATAAAAAAAAGGGTAGATTTCTTTTCCTCAGCTCCTCTACTCTGCTGTCATCTCCACTTCTAGCCAATAAGGTTCAGTCCTCTGCAGCAGATTTGGGCTCCAGAGGATGTTTCTCTGCCCACAGAGACTCGCCTGACTTCTTTCCTCCTGGGCCTTTGCCGCAGCGCACCGCCACATAGACCAGTATGAAAATCACCAACAGTAAGACGATGACAGACCCTGCAAAAATCCCTTTCCAGGTACCCGAGTCACATTGGGGACCAGATGCTGCACCTCCTGCAAGAAACACAAACAAATGCATTACTTGTGTCCACATATACACGTAATTTCACATAAATTTCAGCAGCTGCTATTTGGAGAGAGAAAAGTGCTCATCACATTACGCTCTGCTTACCATCTGTATAGACGTTAACAGTCAAATTATCAGACTTTGTCACTGCAGTCTTCCTCCACCCCCACAGAGATGGAATCCACTCTTCTACCTCGCAGTAATACAGGCCACTGTCTTCAGGACTGGGCTTTAAGACTGTGAGGCTGAACTGTTTGGGTAGAGGATGGCTGAATCTTAGCTGATCACCCTTCCCACATCTGTCTTGTAGGGTAGCATTTCGGTAAGATGTGAATATGGGGGTGTCCACCCCTGTTTTTTTCTGCCAAAACCACGTGACCTGGAACTCAGATTCACTGCTGGATTGTTTGGCGATCTTACAGGGGATGGTGAAATCCTGGGATGTGCTCACGTTTTGTGCCACCTCATCCATTACAATGAACAGGTTGATCTCTATGAAAAGCAAACAGTTAAAAGACATTTTATTTAACCTAATTTTAAAGAACAGATTTAAAATTAAAGTAATGGACAAACAGGGGAGAGGTCTGGTAAAAGGGAGATTTAGAGTCTTTTCCAAAAGGCAGATGCAGGTATTTGTACTAAAACAGGCAGTAAAAAAGGAAGTGTGTGTAACCAAACCACAGGCAGTTTTAGCAATAAACCCAATGTCAGTATTATTACCAGGACAGCTGCCAGCACCATGACAAAATGGTTGTTGTTCTGAGAAAGTGTGTTTTACAGCACCAGCCAGCAATATACAAAAAAAAAACTTTCACACATTAACATAATAGTGCAACAATTTGGAAATTTTCTTGGACCTAATTAAAGTTAAAGAAACTTACCAAGTTCAGTGACAGTTAGTTCTGTGATTGTAGACGCTGGTGAGAGCTGATACCATTCACCACGAGGATCTTGTAGCCATTCCACCACTTCGCATCTATACGAACCTCTGTCCGAGACCTGAGCTTGCCGGATAGTCAACTCAAAACTAGGGCCCTGTGTGCGCTTCATGCTGATTCGTTGTTGGTCGCTCAGCTTCACCTGTGTCCCAAATGTTACTAGGCCATTTTGGTTTGAGCTTATAATGGTTTTATTGTGGGCTTCCTGTTGATGCAGCCAGGTGACGGCATAGCGAGCAGGTACAAAGGATCCTGGGATAACTGAGCAGTGCAGTTTTGCATCCGAGCTGATATTTGTTGTCAAGTTGGACGAGGAAGTCAACTGCAGTTTGCTCACTAGGATTAGAGAGAGAAAAGTTAAGTCATAAATGATGAGAAACGCAGAGAACGGATCCAAAGATGGCACGTAGACTTGCAACTCTGGTACCTGGGTTCTGCACCACCACAGCCACTGTGTTGGATGGAGGCAGCTTCTTGTGTATTTTCTCCAGGAAGACAGACACACTGCATTGATAGCCTCCTGCCTCCCTATGGCTCGCTCCATTGATAAGCAGATAGTGAACAACTCCCTCTGGTTTGTTATCCACTCTCACCTGGTAGCCTTGCTGGTCTCCAGACCAACTGATGCTACCATCGTGGTACAGTGTCAGGATGGTATCCACCGACCCATCGCGCTGCATGCTCCAAGTCAGTGTTGTCGGCACTCGTGGCCCTCTGATGCGGCAAATCAACTCCACATTTTCTCCCACAATCACCATGCTTTGGCGATTTATCAGAGAAACTGTCACAAGTTTATCTGAGTCGAATAAGAGAGGAAAAATGGCGATCACACAGTCATCGTGCATTCATGTGTGTTCTAATTAAAAAAGGAGTGTGAGCATATGATATTTCCAAATTCTGTGTCTAGTCTCTTTTCACAGTTATTTTCACATGTGGTTTTAAAACACCGTTTCTCCGATTCATTTCCTTCTTTAAAGTGGAGGTTAACACACATGCACACATACATACACATATATTGAATATTACCTTTCATCCATTAAATCTCATGTACTTATGTGTCTTCACATAAAACTTATAACTTAAAGCATTAAGCAGTCTTAACCACTTTCGAAAAAATCAGCCTTCCCTTATTAAATGCAAATTTATGCAATGAGGTACTCCAAAGTCTGTGTTTTTGTGTCATTACAACAAACGTGTGTTAACAAGACTTTAAGTCTAAAGCCCTGGAAGAGAATTGAGCATTCATTACAGTCTAGATCACATAGAATATTGAACAGAACAAAAAACTCTGAATATTTTGTTCATTTCTTCGCACTTTACTTGCAGTCGGGCACCATGTGCAACAGTTGTGCTGATTAAAATGAAAAAACAATTTTCCTCTTGGAAGCGTGATTGTGCAAATGTCAAGGTAATCTGCCTGTGGGATTTAGAAATTTCTTGTGTGTGCAAACTTGTGTATAAATAAGATGTGGTGAGTCCCTGTATTCCTGGAAATGGAAAAGGGTGCATCCTCTCTGGAGTGCGAATGTGCTAAAAGGTATTTCCTACTGGTGGCACCATAATGAAGATCAGAGGGGTTGTAAACCATGAATATCCGTGTTATATTATTTAAATACACACTTAGTCTAGACTAAACTGCACTGACAGACACTGTCGCTTACCAACAGCTGTAGCTTAGCCACATATTTGCACAATTTGCAAATATGCGTCATGAAAGAGACAATGACACAAGTTTTTTTTTAAAAAGAGGAACCAAACAACTTAATAAGAGGAACTTGTGTCAGTACACAGGTTTCATCATTGCTTTGTTATGAAGAATTTGTTTTACAGACACAGACAGGAACACATCCTACCTGCAGAAATCACAGTTACAGTGGTGGCTTGTGACTGGCTGTCAGTCTTGCTGTTGGTTTTCCACTCAGACACATCACACTGGTAGATGCCAGCATCAGAGGGCGTGACCTCATCAAGCTCCAGAGTGAAGGAGCTGGTTGCTGGACGCGTTGCCCTTATTTTGCGATTCTTAAACTTGCCCTCTATCTCCATAACACCCTCCTGGCTTAGGCTGATAAATGAGGCTGTTGACGTGGGGGTCGATTTGTGTTGCCAGGTGATGGAGAGCTGACCTTTAATCCCGTCCACGTTGCAGGTGAGCGTCAACCTGTCACCCTCGTTAACACTCACACTGCGTTGCATTTCAACCGACAGCCTGCTTTCTGTAGTGAGATGAGGCAACAGACAGTTGGCATGACTGAGTTTGAGAGGATAACATTAATATTAATATTTTCATTAATAATAACCTTGAAATACACGGTGAATCACACAGGGACTTAAATGCCTGTGTGTATGCGTCTCAGACAGTATGACCTTATGCTGTGTTGTGCTGACTGACCAGTGGCTGAGATGCTGATTTGATGGAGGCTGGAGTCCTGGGCTGCTCCCTGTGTAAAGGCACCCTCCTGGCCTCTTTCCTGAGGCCATGCCCTACAGATATAATCTCCCTGGTCCTCCGTTCTGACAGGCCTCAGTGTGAGATGGTAATTTCTGTCACCAATCCGGGCCGCCCTGAGCTCTCCTTGTTTCTCTCGACCACTGTACTCAGGCCCCACAGACAGAACACCCGTGGGACCCATGCGGGCCATCTCTACATTTCCTCGAAGCCAGGCAACAGAAAAGAACCTTTTCTCCAGATTATGCATGTCTACGTTGCAGGTTAGCGACAGCTCCTGGCCCTCCTGCAGCGCTGTCTGCTGCACCAAGATTCTCACCACCAAAGACGTCGTGTCTGGCACCACCTCTACTCAAGGCAAAAAATAGTCACAGTGAGAAACACACATCCTGTTAGGAAGTTACAGTGACTGTGAAGCAGAAGATGAAATATAAACGTGCGACTTTATGCTATTAATATATCACAGACAGATAAGATAGACAAACTAACCTCTGGCTTTGACGTTAAGTGTAGTCCCAACTGCATCTTTCTGTGCAATAGAGTACCAAGAGCGGTCAGGGTCTTGGATCCACTCCCAAGCCTGGCAGTAGATCCTACCTTGGTCTGACACCTCCAGCTGAGACATCGTTAACCTGTAGGTGGCTTCTCCCATTTTATCTAACCTGATGAGTCCAGCCTGATAACGCTCTTGAAAACCCTGGCCTGGACTCAGTGTGAAATCTCTGTCCAGAGAAATGATAGGCTGAGCACTGTCCACACTGACGTTATGGACATACCAGGCAAAAGACAGATGGGTGTGCTGGATGGTGTTGCTGGAGGCTTGGCATGTTAAAGTGAGAGCATCACCCTCATTATAGCTCAGTGATGTGGAGTCAGATGATGAAACGCTCAGGGAGTTGTCGATCACTATGGGCCCACAGAGAGACAAAAACACACAAGTCATTTATTTTTTCTGTTTAAATTTTTGATTGAAAGGTGGAATGGTGATTGATTACCTTTGACTGTTGTCTTAGCATCATAGGTTCCATCATAACCAGATTCTGAGTTTACTACAGCACAGTTATATTCCCCCTCATCACTTTTCTGTAGGCTTTGTATCTCAAAGATGACTGAGGTTGGAGACAAATGTGTCAGAGTAATATCTCTGTTCATCACACGTTGTGAATACACAGCATACGCAAAGCCCTTGTCGTTAGTGGCGATGATGTTGATCTCCATATTTGGATTCGGAGGCTTCTTAATGCGAAATTGAAAGTCTTGACGAGCTTTCTCGTTGGCAAAGCCGCTTACATTGCAGGAGATGGAGAGACGAGAGCCCAGCACCCGATACAGAGGCCCAGCCTGGACTTCAGTGTGGATTTTGGCCTCTCCTGAGCAACACATTGACAAAACACAGATGTTGAAGTCAGGTGGAAGCTGCAACTTTAAATACTGTTCATGTTCTATATGGGTCCTGCACAACAGAGTCAAACCTTTGCATCAATAATGCATAGTTATGTGACAAACAACCATAGATTATGTTGGATGTAATGCACAGGACAAGAAATATAAACCTTTTTACAGCATATAGTGTGACATGTATGCATTATAAGTATCCATGAGAACAAGTGCAAGGAAATAGTGGAAAAAGTCTGTTCAGCAGCAGAGGAATTAGATCTCCCCTAAAGAAAAAACAAGCAATTACTGCACCTTGTTCAGTTTCATGAGAATAATTTGTTTGTCTACATCAATAAATCTATTATTAAAAAAACAGCAAAGAGAATAACAGGTGAATCAACAATAATGACTCACTGAGTTTAATCATGTTTTCACTAAATGCGATTTTATGAAATTATGAAAATGTATTGCCAGAAGCTCTGACAGTAAAGCATGTAAAAAAAAATATATGCATTGGTGGTTATCATCTTCCTTTTCATGGTTCTTGGCTTCCCTTATTACATCCCTAGTGCAAGAGTCGCTTCCTTATATATATATATATATAATAAGTTCTGTTCTGCATAGCCTCTGCAAATCAAGTCAATTTATATATATGATGATTCCTCAGCAGAATCCAATGCAACAACAGCAGGAATTCATTGAACTTCTTACCACAGTGCAGAGTTAGCCAGAGGAGCATACTGGCCGTCCAGTACAGGGGACACCTCATCCTGAAGCAGCCTCAGTGGTGATACTGTTACTCTTCACAACATAGCAGTCACCACTCTGTCTGTGTCTCTGTGACATTCAGTCTGGTTTGATGGGGCCGCTTACGTTTCCTTTAGGTACACCAAGAGGAAGTCTGAAAGATTTCCTGCCACACTTCATATGCAGTTGCAACATACTTAGACTTTATATATACTAATATAAGATGTCATACACACATTTTCTCTATAGGTTTATATTTAGTTACCATATATTTGAAATGTGCACGCACACACACACACACACGACAAATGAGTTAGAAAAGAAAGACTCACTCATCATTTTTGTTCCGCCTGTAATCTTCCTCCTACACATCCGTGGACCGATAGATTCACAACTTGGGCTGACATATAGGCTACGAGATCTGGTTTTGTGCTTCGACAAGCCAACACTGAGTGACAACATTAAACTCGCGCTCGTTTTACCTCAGCCTCACCTGAAATACGTGAAGTGAAACTGGTGTTCACGTAACCCACAGACAGGTGTCAATGTGCATCTCCAGAAACAGACCAACCCACAATCACAACACACCTCTGAAAGTTTTCTATATAAATCCTATCCACCCCTTTTATTTTATTCCAGTAGCTATAATATACGCATAGGTGTAACCTACTTTTCTTATTATGTACTTATTAAATAGGTTCACTGTAATGCAGTTATGTTGCTACAACAATTTAGTTGAAGGAACTGTTTTTGAATTGTGTTGCTAAAACAGCTTAAGTCTAAGTCTGACCCACTTAAGCAAATAATGAAATAAGTTTGGATCTACTGATAACATGGTCTAAAATGTGAAATGTGGATCATTCAGGCGACACTGCCACCCGGTGGAGAAGACACGGTCACTGCAGCTGTGTTTTCATATTCACTTGTCAGCCTCTAGCCTTGTAGCTTGTAACTGCAAATGTTCAGCTCTTCTTCTGACTGTGCAGAGGGGAGTTTATATAGCCTACTTGTCTCTTGTTTTTCTAACCACCATTTCTGGGGTGTAGGATAATCAGACACATTTACACCTTCCCAACCGTAATAATTAGACATCAGCCTATTTAGCTCCACTGGAGCTCTGAAAATATGATAACATGAGATAAGAAAATAATATATA
>OMNW01020160.1:52548-64163 GCA_900303245.1 Selene dorsalis | reverse complement strand
TATATATATATATAGTTTTTACAAATACAGACCAAGAAGAAAGAAAACAACAAAGATAAACTATCATTACAATAGGCTATGGTGAAACGGTGAAGTAGTGCAACTCTGGCATGATGTATAAAGTATAGTTTTGAAGATGTAAGTCTGCCAAATAATAAATATCGTACATGATCATTTATTATGTGCAGTATAACATACATGTTATACAGAATATTATACTATGAAATATATTTTTTAAAAATGAATAAAGCAATGTAGTATACATTGTTAGATAGTTACTATGGTAACTAGACGTGAAAACCACAGTGGTGATGATGAGGGAGGGGCAAAAGCTGCTCTTACACTCTCCCACCCACATTCATGCTGGCAAGAACCTTCTGGTCACAAGCTGCTTCTCATGAACACAGTCCATCCCACTGAGATACCAGAATGATGGAGTGATGTCCAACAGTGAGAAAAAAAGTGTGATCTTGCTGGAAGCAATGCATATCAACACAGGAACATATAGTATTTAAAAATATTTCTTACTTATGACACGCTTAGACGTTCAGTGTTATTTTCAGTTAACACGTTTTAGTGAGGTCTGAGGAAGGAAATGCGAGTTTGTGGGGTCCTGAAAAAAAGAGGAAAATTGGTAATTTAGGGGAAATCTACTCTACATAAGAAGAGGAAGTGTCTAGAAACGAGCGTTGCAACATGCGCATGTTCCTCACAGTACAGGAATAGGAAGTATGAAGGGGACAGGAAAAAACAAATCCACAACTCAGCGACATAAACGTTGTAAGTCTAAACCACACGGGGGTTGTTTTCTGTCTTTATACGCATGCAGGTGCACCAAGAGAA
Source organism: Selene dorsalis (assembly GCA_900303245.1). Lineage (NCBI taxonomy): Eukaryota > Metazoa > Chordata > Actinopteri > Carangiformes > Carangidae > Selene > Selene dorsalis. Next base: position 63,320 of record OMNW01020160.1, on the reverse strand, counting down.
GTTGCATGCTCTGCCTCTGAGGAGAGAGAGTTTCTGAAGAACATCTGGTGTAAACGATGAGCGACTCACTGGAGAAGACCACAGACTGTCCTTTACCGTTTCTCGGAGATGAGTCCAGCCCAAATGAGGAGAGGGAGAACCCGGCAGGAGCGAGTGAAGTACACTGGGAAGATAGAGGCCTACCTGTGGAGCTTCAGAGAGGGATGGAGACTCTGCGAGTGAACAGAGAACTGACTGATGTGATACTGAGTGTTGAAGGACATGACTTTCCTTGCCATAGAGCCATACTTGCTGCTGCCAGTCAGTACTTCAGGTAAAAATGAACTCGGCTCTTTTTCGGTGTGGGGATGGAATCGCTGCTTTTTACTAAATGAAATTTGCTTGTACAGGGCAATGTTTTGCAGTGGCCTGAAGGAAAGCCATGAGGAGTGCGTGCAAATAAAGGGGTTGGACAGTGGGACAATGCACTCTCTCCTGGAGTATACCTACACCAGCCAGGCTCTTCTCACACACTCAAATTTTCAGAGAATACTAGAGGCTGCCAGTCAATTTCAGGTAAGTCTTTAAAATATCATTTAGAAAAAGACTTTCTGTTGGATTACATATAGCATGAGCACCCACACACATACACACGCTTGAGACCATTATCACAAATCACAAACCCTTAGCTTTACAGTTGGATTTCCACTAAAGGTCCTAAAGAATTTGCAAATAGGCTACTATTGTGTACTGTAGTTAAAGCAAATTATTTTTGGATATGATGTTACCATGTGTTATGCGTCGACCTCAATTACCTATTCCTAAATAAAAAAAATTGTTATAAAATCTGCAAAAAATGTAGCTTTCGATCCTCATAAAAGAGCTTAATTAGCATACGATTTGTAACATTTCCTGATTCTGCGTAGCTACGATCATGTGATTTTTTTTTTCACTTGTAGTAAAAACTACTAAAATTAGAGTGAGGCTGAAAACACACTTTCACTCAGGCCTTTACCTCCAAAACAGGTACATTTTATTATAACTCTTGCTAAAAGTAGAGTTCACAACCACATTTAGTCTCATGACTATCTCAATGTATTTCCCCCATGCAGTGGAACAAACATCTCTCTGCTTAAGAAATGTGTCACATAAGAGGGAAGTGAAAGTTGCCCAGTTGTTTACACTAAGGATCAGTTTTCCACACAGGCTTAAATTAACTGCACAGCTGTGTTAAACAACAAACGAGGCAGGTGTTCCTGTGCTTCTATTTTTGTGACAAACACTTTAAGTTTTAAAAAAGTGATTTGAAGATTTAAAAAAACTAAAACTTCAAGTATCTATCGGCTGCTTACATTCTTATCAGGTTTTTGGGATTTGGTTTGGTTTATTGAGGTTAGAATGAGAATCAGATTAAGATTTAGGGAGGAAACACATCGTTATGGTTTGTTAAGGCAACACTTCTCATCTTATTATGGTCTGTGATATGTTCTGGGGTTTCTGATACACTTTCACACTCATGCATCCTTCTACAGGGTATTATTCCTAGAAATCTCAAATACTTCTATCTGCCCATTCACCACTACTGTGACCACAGTATTGAGAAACACTTTGTACGTACATGAGAGAATTTACTCTATTTCCATCTGAAAAGCAACAATTCTTTTGTTTGTCTTGTTTCTCGTAGTTCCTGCGTGTCGTGGATGCATGTGCTGCCTTTCTAAGCAAGTCCCTGAATCTAGAGAACTGCATTGGGGTCCTCAATCTAGCTGAAAGTCACGCTCTGTTGGCCCTGACGACCAAGGTGCAGGACTACATCACCTCTCAGTTCTCCCAGGTGGTCCTGCTGCAGGACTTCTTGGAAGTGCCGGCAGAGTCACTGGAGGCCGTTTTGCAAAGGGACGACCTTGATGTGAAGTGTGAGGAGCTGGTTTTTGAGGCACTCATGCGCTGGGTGAGGGCCCAGCAGGAAGAACGCTATCCTTTACTGGCCAGGTTGCTCTCACATGTACGACTTCCGTTGCTGGAGCCAGCATACTTTGTAGAAAAAGTAGAGTCTGATGAACTGATACGACTATGCAGTGAAGCCTTTCCTCTGTTGCAAGAGGCCCGCGCCTATCATCTCTCCGGCAGGGAGGTCAGTAAACAGGGGAGACCAAAAATGTGTTTCCTTTCTGATACTATATTTCACAAAATACTGGCATGCTGCTTTATTCAATGTCAGAGACCCTGAGGCCAAAACGCTGAGGTGTATTAGGGTGCATCACGTTGCTAGGAGTCAATCTAACTACCCAAAAAACATTCCATAATATTAACGGCAAACGTCACCTTTTTGCAGCTATATCATTTTGCTGCATTTAAATATTTTATAGGTGAATATCCTTTGTGCAACATATTTCTAGGTGGTATCTGAACGGACAAAACCCAGAGCGCAGCACTTTTTGTCAGAGGTATTCTTGATCATTGGAGGCTGCACCAAAGATGAACGCTTCATTTCCACTGTCACCTGTTTGGACCCCCTAAGACGCAGCAGGCTCGAGGTTGCCAGGCTGCCAATGACAGAGATGGAGGATGAATCCCAAAACAGAAAATGGGTGGAATTTGCTTGCATCACTTTCCGCAATGAACTGTACATATCTGGTAAGAAACGTTACATATTCATAATTTCATAGAAAGCCTTTGTTCCTGTAAATAGTATAACCCCCAACAGATGTACAGACGAAAGTGAAATTGCTCAGCATTATACACCACCTGAAGTTTCTGCATGTTTTCTTGTCATATATTCGGGTTTTGTTTTGTTTTGTTTTGTTTTTTGCCTCATGTGTAAAGGTTGCTGTAAATGTTTCTAGGCCTCTGTTATTTGCATGCAGTGTTGTTTTAATATTATAATGAAAAGTGCACAGCTAAACTAATGAACAGGAAGATGTTGGCATCATTTTCTGTAACACTTGTTGTGGTTTTAGGTGTTTCCCAACTCAGGAAATGACACTTTTGCTGTGGTTACATTATCTGTTCAGCAACATACTATGAAAGTTCAGGCACTCAGTCACCGGATTTTACATTTTTAAGAAGAATGATGACTTGGTGTCCAAATGTACAGCAATGATAAGGTCACTGATAAATACTTAATGACACAGCTATGGTGTGTACTGTAAGTGACATGTTTTTTTTTGTAATACTCCTGCAGGAGGTAAGGAGACACAACATGATGTTTGGAAATACAATGGCGCCCTGGATAAGTGGATCCCAATTGAACCCCTGATCACTGGCCGCTGGAGACACAAGATGGCAGTCCATGAGGGGAAGGTGTACGCCTTAGGTGGATTTGATGGAGTTCAGAGACTTGCGAGTGTCGAAGCCTATGATCCCTTTCACAATCGCTGGACACAGGTGAGGATAAAAACTTAATTTAAAGACATCTTTACAAGTTTGTTTTCTTAAAGCCGCTAATTAATGTGCATATGTTAGCAATGACTGAGCGTAAAAGATGTTGCTCGTACTGGTGAGACTAAATTACACCCATATCTGTAGTTCCTCTTAGGTCTACAGTGTCTCATCACCTTCAGATTGTTTTAGTTTTACCTTTACCAATGCTCAGTAAATGGTACTTATTTTAAAGAACACACCCTCTGTGTCTGTTAGGCTACATTTCATCACATATTCCTACGCTGCACATATTGCAGGTGACTCCGCTTGCAGTGGGCGTGAGCTCCTTTGCCGCTGCAAATTTTGACAGATGGATCTATGTGATTGGTGGTGGGCCCAATGGAAAGCTGGCAACTGATAAGGTTCAGTGCTGGGAACCTGGGACAGACGGCTGGGAGCTACGGGCGCCCATTCCCATTGAAACCAAGTGCACTAATGCTGTTACATTCAAGAACTGCATCTATGTGGTTGGTAAGTTGTGAATATGGAGTGTAACTAAATATAGAGTTGAGGTTTTTTATAGTTTGAATTTTCTATTTCATGCTGCTTTATAATATAATAATATGCCACTGCAGTAGAGAGGGAATTATTGTTGGTGGTAGACAGACTTTAAACTACCACGCAGTATATAATATAGTTAAAATTAGCTCACTTTTACTTCCCTCACCACTCGTGTGAGTCTGTGTTTGACCTCAATAACCCTCTGTACACAGTATGAAATGAGATTCTTGCATGAGAAATGGATCTGTTTATTTATGTATGTATTCATTATCCATATTCTGTTTGCTCCTAGGTGGTGCCATGCATGCCATGTACTGCTACTCCCCTCTGTCTGACTCGTGGTCCCTCGTGACCCGCCTGGGGGAGAGGGCAAGCTGTGCCATCGCTGCCTGTAACAACAAACTTTTCATCACCGGAGGTCGGGATAACAAAAACCAAGTGATCTCCACGGTGATGTGTTGGGACGTTGCTCGAGCGGTGCTGACAGAGGAGTGTGTTTTACCCATGGGGGTGTCTCACCACGGCAGTGTGACGCTCATGAAGTCCTACACACATATACACAGAATAGCACCTGCCTCAGAGAGCCAGTGACACAGGACTTTACTGTTGAAGAGACTGGGAGTGAAAGGATTCCTTATTGGGGATCAAATCTTTTCATTTGTGTGAAGATGAGGACATAAACCTTTCCACAAACTTTTATTTTTTTACACAGTGTTTTTTTTTTCCTTTTTGTTATTTTAGATGTTGTTATTGGTTCTTTCCATTTTGCCTCAAAAACAAACTTGAAATTGTGAATTACTAAATCACAATGAAACAATTATGGTGCAGTGGTAAAAACTAATCAAAAAAAAAATCAAAGACATGAAAGGAGATTAGCACAAAAATACTGTGCCAATAAATACTGAAATATCAGATAAACACAGCAGTCTGTCAGTGTTTTCTTACAAAGTGAAGGGGCTGCCTTTAACAGACCTGCTTCAATGACTGACAGTCAGTCATCCATTTACACCAGGTAGGCTAGAATAAGCAGCACTTGTTTAAACCAGATTTTATATGGACAGAAGATTATCATCAGAAGTAACAAGTGACTTTGGCGGGGGGGAGTTCCCAGGATGGTAGGGGAAGGTACCGCCTCTTTCGCCTCTGATTGGCTAGAAGGGTTCTCGCCTGCACTGCAAACCGCTGGGCAGTGCACAGGTCTGCTTATACTCTTTAGTGGTTGAGAGCCTCGGCGAATTTACGAAACGTAGGCTGGTCAGATTTCTACTCCAAAGTTCACATGTTCGTCACAAAACTCCCTCAAACATCGAGGACTAATCTCGACACGATGCAAACAGGCTGTGAAACTGTGAACCTGGAATATAAATCTGACGGCACACACTCATCACACCGCTGGACTGACTTGGTTTACTTCTGCTGTCAAGACGACCAAACAGACTAGCCGACAGCCTGCCATGATGACGTTTCACGGCCAAATCAAATAACCAATCGGGCGAGAGGAGAGCCCTTTATAGCCAATCAGAGGCGAAAAGGCGGTACGTTCCCCTGCCATCCCAGAGAACTAGGGGAAAAAAGTATCACCTCCCTCACATAGACAAACCAGCTCTGTCAAATGTCAAAGTTGAGCTTCCGGTTTGTAATTTCAACTAAAATATGCGAAACTCCTGTCTACTTTAGGAATTAGTCTTAGTGTAGACCGAGGAGCAAGAGAAACACTGTACCGGTGCAGCGACGCCCAAGGTTTACTGACCTACTTGAAGGCTGTTTGAAGCTTTAGTGTACGTGAAAATATACTTTAATATTGTTGTCAGACATAATACGTTAATTTTGTTGATGTTAATCTTCGAAGCTCGTCCTATTGTAATGCTAAGTAACACCTGCTGAGACACTGGGAGGTGTCATAGCGAACCCGGAAGCTCAGGTGTTTGCTTCACCTGTAAATCTCGACGGAGGCGTCGGTGTCGAGATTTCACTTCACGTGTAGAACATATACGTCGGTTTATCCTCTTAGTTCTTGTCATATTTTCAAGTTTAGCGTGTCAAACCTTTCGAGTGAAACTTACATAATGACCCACTGGATACGGGACAGCAACAGTTGAACTAGATTTCCCAACCACGGAAGTGAAAGTAAAGTGGAAAACTGGGAGTCTGCCGTTTGTTTTTCTTTTTCTTTGAGTTTTTGTAAAATGCGTCGCTGGTACTTTTTAGCCTGTGTGATCTTCAGCCCGTACCTCGGTAAGTCAGTCACTGTCATGCTGAAGTTTCTTGTTTGTTTGTTTGTTCGTTTGTTTAGTAAAGGGTGACATTTTTACGTGGACACGAAAAGTGAAGAGGCTACGAGTGTCATGTCCGTGAGTAGTTTGAGCTAAGGCATGAAGGGCATCTTAATCCTAATACATTGTAGGAGCAGCGTTACACGACATAAAGGAAGAGAAATTCACCTTATGTCATGTAAATTGTCTGACAAGTATCCTAAGTATCCTTTTTTTTCTAGCACGTCAAGTTTTTTCTCCACAGTTTTACCCTCCAGATAAGACAAAGTCCACTGATTAGCTGTAGTAAGATTTGCCAACTGATGAATTACAGTAGTCATATCCTTTGTAAAAAACACAATAGTGTTAAATAAACATTGCAGTCATGCCTGTTTCTTTCATATTTCATTGTATGTCAATATTTGTAAATTTTCATATTTTTTAAGAACACGGGTTCTATATCCTATAGTTCAAAAACTTGACGTGATAGAGAAAAACTGAGATCAGTTTTGGATTCAGCACCCAAAAATGAGTTAAAAACAGCTGCCAGACCTAACTCAACAAAAATTGTGTTCCCCAGTGTTATTATTGATGAAGCAATTGATTACTTTCCTGATTCATCCAGTACTTAAACTAAATGCCAGAAAATGGTGAACAAAAGACTAAAATCCTGGAGTCTGAGGTGATTTTATCCAGCATCTTGTTCTATCCAACCAGCGCACCTTAGTTTACAGAGATGCAGGACCAAGGAGCACCTGGTCACTTTTGAGAATATTGAACGAGCAATTTTTTTCTCGCCAAAATATTTTGTCAGCACTCTAACCCCCTGCAGTCTGCTCAGATAATGTGAACAACGTTTCATACATGCCTTATGTGACAACACCTGAACTGTCTCTGTAACAACTCAACAGACTTCAGACAAAGCTGGGATGTTAAGTGGATCATGAGTCCAGCTTATAATATTAAACTGTATATTTCAAGACTGTGCCTTCACAGTTACATTAAAAGTACAATGTAATATTACATTGGAAATATTAAAAACATCATAATTCAGTACATGAATTCACCACCGCTAACTACACTAGTAGTAGATCTGAATCAACTCTCTGACACAGTCGCTAAAGACTCAACGTTTGGGTTTTGACACAGATAAGATTTATTGTACACATTTGTGTTACATAATATTACATTTTAATTCTCTGTGTCTAGTTTCTGGACAGAGTGTTCAACGATATGGACTATATGGGAAGACGCTCAACCTGAAAACAGGCATCACTGATCAACCTGAGAATATACTGTGGAAACATAATGGCAACAAAGTGGTGGAGTTTGATGGCAAGGAGGAAGAGGTGTTCAGCCAATTTAAAAACAGGGTTACTCTTGACTGGGTCTCTGCAGAACTTATTGTCACAGACCTCAGATATGATGATGGTGGAGCGTATGAACTGGAAGTGTTCGGAAAGAAAGAGTTGAAAACCTTAAAGTATGAGGTCGTGGTCATAGGTAAGTGTTGTTTTTTTACTGACTTTTTCAATAAATTGACTTGGCTGTGTACTATGGATCAGTTTTCTTTCTATTGGGAGTACCATCCTCTGTGGAACCCAAATGTAATGTCACTCACTGTGGGCTATAGTATTGTGTGGCATTTCTTTGGCACCCCTGTGCATTTACCAGTCTGAAACAAGCCATTCATGACAAAAGTTTGTTCAGTCTGACTAGCAGCATTTGTATGAGAGCCAGCCTCAAAGAAATAAGTATCAAGCTATAGTATAAGCCTTGAAAGGAGTATGGTATTGGTATTTTTATTCCAAAGCCATTTAACTTTTTGATTTATTGAGGATATTTGGGGCTTTTTAGAATAAAGTTTAAAGCTTTTGAAATGCATTTTCACATGAAATTGACAATTAAGAATATTGTTACCATGCCGAACAGTGATAACTGCACTGAGGTGTATTTTGTAGGTTCAAAGTTACTCCATTCCTTCCATGTAATGTGGTATCCTAGATGTCAGTGTGGAAGGCCTATACAGGCAATTAAAACTCCTGCTGTCTATAATAAGTGCCACATGCATATAATTGCATGTCATGATTAGATTAACAATATAATTATGTCCCTTGTAAAGTTACTAATAGAGTCACTTTTATTTTTGTACCTGATTATCACAGCACTTTACTGGTTTTAATTTTAAGCCCTTAACTTTCACACACTTTTCACCAAGTAATCAAGATATTGCACGTTGAAAACATATCGAAATGTATCTCTTCTTAACTTAATAAGTTACCTTTAACTGCCACATAACCATATAATTGCTTTGCCTTGGTATCAGATCAGATGGACTTTTCTCTCCAGAACGTAATGGTTCTTCATTAAAAAAGCTGAGGATAGATAGATTTTGACATTGTCAGTGTCACTTAAAGTGTTATAATTTTGGTTAATTAAACTTATTTATATTTCTGTATTATTATTCTATTTTTTACAACATAGGAGCAGAACAGATCATTATTCATGATCCCTGTCACTTTAATTACTGTATCAATTCAATTCAGTTTTACTTACTTTACTTTGTTTATGTATGGATGTAATTCTTGTTATAGTATAAATGCATGTAACATAAGGGAATCACTTTTTTACTCTTCTGGATTTGCATTCAAGTGTTTATTTTCATTTGTATTTTTACATAGACAATATTCCCAAACCCACCATATCCTGTGACATCAATTATGGCAGCTCTGGTACACATGGGACCCAGGCAACACTGACATGCTCTGCAGATTCTCAGCGCTCAGTGACCTATCAGTGGGACTCAGAGGAAAACGTGCCACAAGGCCCAAAATTAACAATATCTCTAGGAGGAGAACATGATGATAAAACACACACTTGTATAGTGACCAACCCCCTGACCTCTGAACATGTCACATTCACTGCTAAGGATTGCTACCCCGGTAAGATTTCACTTAAACAGATGTGTTAATGCTCTAAAATCTAGACTGAAATGTTCATTCATTACGATGTATGAACACTAGTTAAGTAACTGCTTTAATGTAAATAAAGATAATGTGACTTTTGTCTTTTTGTGCAGCCAAGACTTCATCTGTAGCACTGGGTATTGGCATAGCGTGTGCTGTCATACTGGCAGTACTACTATTGGTGGTTGTACTGTACATGAAACTAAAGACGAAAGGTACAGTAAAAAAATCATATACCTGAATGATTTCAACAGAGGATAACTATCAGGTACACTGATCATGTAATACAGCATGTCAATATATCAATAATCGAAGATGTTGACTAAGTGTAGACAAGTGAGTTTTATATGGAGAAAGATTCTTTGTTATTTAGAAATAAAAAGTTCTTGCAGATCTATCAACTGATTCTGATCTTCACAAAATATTAAACAACAATATACTGTTTATGTTTTTCTTTTCCTATCCAGCATGTTTCAAGGGGAAAGGTATGTGACACAATTTCAGTCAGAAAAGTGCAGAAGTTCACCATTTGTCTTTTCTCATCGATGATGGTCATATTGTCTCATATCGTTTCTTCATTTCTGATTAGTAAGAAAATGCATATTTTGTATTTTAATCGGTTTCAGATGTTGAGTCACCTCAGAAGGGCGAAGATGAGAAGCTAATTACAACCCCAGTCCCCTCTACTCAGCAAGGTAATGCTTAATAATACATTCTCTTGGGGTGTTGTACACTCTTAGCAGATTTAGACGAGTTTTTATTGTTCTTTAGAAACACATTTGTGTTAAAACAGCAGTTACAGTAATGAATAGAGGGAATAAGTTGAAATTATTTCCATGTATGTACAGAATTAAAACTGAATGATTGATGTATTTTTTAGTTTATTTACAAAACATGTCACAGATCAGTTTCCAACAAAAGGTTACACAAATAAAAAAACATAGTTATTACTGATACATATTACTAAAGTTCTGCAAATTAATTTTGCCTGTTGTAACTTTTCATTCTTTACAGGACATGTTAAAGGACGTGCAAAAGAGATTGAGGAACAAGGTGACCGTTACTATCACTCTAAACCATTGTATGCCCAGTTATTATGTGCATGGTATCGTTTAAAAGTCTCTATGGAGGTCTGGTCAGTGTAGAATTGTTTTTTTTAAATATACGCTACTCACAAAAAGTCAGGGATATTCGGCTTTCGGATAAAATTTCAGAGTACACCTAAAATGCACTATAATCTTTACAGGTGAACTTAATTTGACCTTTGCTAAACTTTTTGAATGGATGTGTCCAACTGTTCAGTGTTTCAGTACTTATAACATACTGTTCTCTAACAAGGTGATTAACTACAAAAATCACAACAAGTGTCTGATCCATGAATCGACCACTATATGTCTACTAAAAATCTATTCTACCAGGAGTGATTCAACCTATTGATCAACAATTACAAATAATGTTGATTAATTTCTGCGAGTTAATGTCAGTTAATTGGTTAATCATGTTATTGCTTGATTTTAGCATCACACACACACATTGCTCCACGCCTTAATTTCTTCATGCCCTTCTGCTACCTTTCTATCAGCATTGAGACACATTTTGTAAATCTCTCCTTTTCACCTTTTTAAAAAAAAAAAAAAAGTTTAATAGAGAA
>OMNW01020160.1:5259-44428 GCA_900303245.1 Selene dorsalis | reverse complement strand
GGGGGGGGGGGGATGAATGAATGAGCAGTTAACTCAACTTAGCTGGTCAGCTGCAAATGGACCCAGCATAAGCAATCCAAAACTATAATGAGAATTATGAACACAGTCAAAGTGTCCTGATGTTACCGTTTAGCATTAATATACAGCTTAAACAGTACAGCTTCACAAAGCTGCTGGGATTACTGCAGACTCTTGGTCTCTTCCTCTGTCACTCGCAGCACAGATATCCGTTGAGACAGAAACCAACAGTTGGATAACGCATTCTGACTTTGACTCACATACAACATAACCTTTCAATGAGCTCCACTCATCGTCTGGTTTCACACTCTCCTGTCTCAGGCAACCAGCGCCATATGACGCTATTTGTCAGAGATGAGATCCACGCAAGTTGTTGAAGAGTCTTGACGTTGCATGTCGCAGGACCTTATGTTTTTCATTTCAGCACATTTTTAAGCTACTCTGTAACTTTTTGTAATTAACTTTGGTGTGGAAAATGTATGCATCGCCCTTTTCAGCGATTGGAAATTTATGCTTTCAGCACCATGGACAGACAGTTTGTGAGATCCAGCAGAGGGAATCACTTTGTTTTTGTTTTCTGTTGTCATATGCATGTGTTTCTGTAAATACTTTTCTCAGCAGTCGAGTCGCCGAGCTCTGAGCATTGTCAGCTCTTTATTTGAACAAGCTGCCTGTCAATGTGCCACGCTGACGTATCTGCGCTTGTGCACTTGCAGAACCTGACACAATTCTCCTGTGGCAAAATGGAAAACACTTGCAGCATACCGCCTGCCTTATATTGTCTGATGGAAAGATTAAAGCCAATCCAAACAAAATTCACTCTCTCCAGCTCTGAGTTGGTCGATGGCGAGACCACCAGAGGGGAACAGCTCGCTCAACTATGTCATCAGATCACATTATCATTGATCTCGCCTGCTCTCCTCCATCTGTCTTTGTCTTCCTGGGCCTGAACTGTGCTTTCACTAACATTTCTCATGGCTCACTGTTGCCTCTCATCTCGTGAGTGTGACATGAAATCATGATGACTTCACCAGAATAACATATATTCGGCATTAGTTGCATCTGTTTTGGTCCAGGATTTTAAAAATAATCACCTTTTCTTGACTCTGTTATGAATTTGAGGAAGTAACTGTTTTTTCTTCTCACAAAAAGAGTTTACCATTCATTTCCACCACAATCACACAGCCTCCTGTGGTGCATTCAGTGTCCACATGGAGAATTGATCACAACAATTATCAAATGATGCATTCAAAAGTCTGTAAAGATAATGTAACTGCCGCTTTGAGGATTTAGCCTCACTATTGTGAAAAAGACAAGGAGATTTTCATGGAGGTCACCCACATTTAAACTGTGCTTTCGTTAATGGAGTCCTCACTAACTGAATAAAACCCCTGCTGGACAATGAAGATCTGACCCAAAAGACTGAAATTCCATTTTGAACCACCATTATGCTAAGGGAAATTATCAGAGTGATACGCACATGTGCAAATGACAATAAACTTAATGAATTTCAGTCTTCAGTGAACAAAATTCTTAAATAGTCAATGAATTATGCGTCTTAAAGTAAAATAGATCCAGAATTTTTGTGGACAATTGTGGCTATTTAAGATTTTTATGAAAATGAGATGTTACCAAAACAAGATGTACGACACTCTGAAGGTCTCTGATGTGGTGGATGTGGAGTCTGAATATCTCTAAATGTTCTCCACATGTCTGGCAACTGCGCTGACCCTTCTTACTTAAACATGCCAGTGTGGATGTGTTCCACATTGGACCAGTGTGCACTGATGTTGTTGTTTTACTTTACATGAGTATCACAGCAGCAAAAAAAAAGAAAAAAAATTCCAGTGAAACCTAACTATGGGAGATGGATCTACTACTGTGCCGTGTCTAAATTTGGAGTAGAGTAAGGCTGCCACTCATTCAAACATTATTGCCAGCAGAGGACTTTTACGTACTCCATAATGATGCGTAGGTGTATGGGAAAAAAAAAAAAAACTCCTGCTGTTAAAGCTCACTCTGTGAGACAGAGAGTCACTGTATGTGAAAGCGAGTGTTAGGGCCAAATGTTATAATTGTTTATTTGTGTCTGTTGGGTTCGATGGCGGCATGTCACTTCTGTTTCCCGGATCCGTCTGTGAGGGGATGATTCATGTGGACAGCACCACAGATTGTACTGATGATTACCCGAAATAGCCCTGGCATGCAGCAGTGCACAAGTTTATACGCGTGTGCATGCACAGAGGAGTGCGTGCACAGTATGTCACAGTACGTGCATAAACATTTGTTCATCTATCTCTGTGCACATGAAACACGTCCGCTTGTGTGTGCACATTCCTGTCTTCATGTGCATGTAGTCTGGGATCTGGTGAGTTTCTCTCCACCCATGGTGGGCCTCTCTCAGCCAGATGGATGGTCTCAGCCAGTGTCAGAGAGGTGACAGCTGGCTGGCCCGGCGTCTCCTGGCCATGGGTCTGGATCCTGTCCTCTGACAGCTCCTGACAGCTCCTGATGGGTGACGCGTCTACCGCACCCCCCCACCCATGAGCTTGCATCATGGAAACTCCTGGTTTACTAAGAAATCAATGATGTCTCACGGCGTTCTTTAATGAAATGTAAATGATATGAGCCACACCCTGGTGAGATGACGCCTGAACTCATAAGTGCTCTAAAGGAAGTAGCCACCCTACTGATGATTGAAAAATTAGGCCTTTTTCAATGGCTGTAAAACATGTTTTACAGAGGAAAAGAGTAATAGCTGCTCCACTGCAGTCTGAAATAACACCACATGTCTTGCCTTAGATTCAAGGGCTATAAGAACTCATGTACCATGTCAAATACCTCATTAGGTAAACTACACACACTGTCACAAATATCTCTCGTGAAAGTCATAAATTAAACTAATCTGGTGCTACTTCTTTCACTTTGTGTGACACCCCGGCTCTCCCTCCTGGCACTCTTTTCCTCTACACTCTCCGTCTTAAGTGGCCTCAGCATTACAGTCAACTCGTTAGAGAGGCTGGAGGTCTTAAGCTGTAGCAACCTGGGGAGTGGTGCGGGAACTGGGGACTATGTACAGGGACTCTGTAATGTGTGTGAGTCATTATTTTCAGCTTCCATGCGGCAGGCTGCAGGCTGAGGCAGGACAAGAGATGGGGCTATGCAGAAACCAAGCCTGCTGTGTTCTGTGTTAATGAGACAGCTCTGCAGGGATGAGAAGAACACACACAGAGCAACTCAGGAGACGTCTGCTGGCCTCCCAAAGGTAATTCCCTTAAATGAAAAGCAGACTGCATGCTAGTCATTGTTGCATCAAGGGGGTGAGGATGAATAGTGATGGGGTTGTATTTCAACACACCTCCACATGCTCTTATTACGGGGCTAAGATGAGTGGATGTAGGGTACCTTGCTCAGACACTCCCTGCCGATGCTCCTTCTTAACCAATTATCCTTGACTAGAATGACTTGTGTAACACAGGCTGTGTCACGCAGCTTTGGAAATGGATGCTTTATCCTATCAAGGCCTTTTCATTTTTCAGATTAAGAGTTTCTCTTGCTTCCAGCCAAGGACGCCAACAGGACTGAAGTACTCTGCATCTGGGAGACATTAAGGACACATGGACGAGGCTCATTTAAGGCTCTTATTAGCTCACCTGGCGCTTTAAGTAGGACCATTAATATTGATCTACTTAAAATATGACCAACCTCAGTTCACACATGTCCGTTAGATGAGAAGGGCTCAGTGTCCCCCTGTGCACCGGCACGTCAATTTCAGTCTTGCATCAGCCATCGCTATCAAACTGGCCCAAGCTGTGATTTGACGCTAATAGGCTTTCCAGATGTTCTCCCATGTATTTCATTGAATCCAACACCTCTGCAGGGCCACTGTCCAGCCATAAATCACAGTCTGTGTGTTGCATGAACAGAATGAGGGGATGTGGCTTGATGCATAAGTCACATGCTTGATTCATGAGCTCACTGCGAATATCTTGAGGACACAAGTGAAACAATTAGCTGTTAGCTCAACCTCAAGGCCACAAAGTCTCTTAAAGGGGTTTAGTATCCCCTTTATAAGCTCTGAAGCCCCAGCTCAAAGCCGTGGGGACAGCAGAGCTTTATAAGAATGAATTGGTTTTATGTGGTATTCTTGGATGACAGTCCACCACGAGTCACTGTGCAATGTTAGCAACAGTTCACGGCTTTATTTGGTTCTGCGAGTGAGCTTCACTTCCAACTGTCTGAGATTAGTCAGGTTGAACAGATGTCTGATAAAATGTTCTGCTCTCATCCATCTAATGCAAATGTACTGTGTGACCAAGGTTGTTATTAATCTCTGTGAAGCATCAGGCAATGTTTTCCTTCCAACAGCCGAGCCAGACTAAGAGCAGGAATTACATCTGTATCAATATTCAACATGAGAGCCGAACGTTTAACACGCACGCACCCATTCTTTTGCACCTAATTAAATTCCTCAGTGTGTAATTTGGGGATCCTCCTCAACCATGTTATCAAATAAGCATCTTAACCTTGGGCTGCCTTTGGTTTATATTGCAAGGACCGTTCATTTATCAAAAATGTTATAAATCCATGTACAGAACACATACAAAGTCAAGATGGTTATATTTTACTCTCAGTCTTTTCTCCAACTGACTTTTGGTTACTGAGGCCTTTGGGAAATCATGCCATTTTAAATCTCTCCTTCCTGAAAGGATGTTGCCTCTATCCCACTTTTTTTTTTTTTTTTTTTGTAGCTCTTATGAAGTCTTTTAATGTGCAATCCATCTGCTCTTTGGCTTATGTCGAGGAAATGAGCAGATCCATAATCTATACCTGCACTGGCAAGTGGATCTGACATGGTGAAGAAATTGATCGATCTGGTGTAAAGGTTTGTCTTTCAAGAAGATTTTTGTTTGGCTTAGATATCCCAATGGAAACACGGTAAAACAGATATAAAGCAGATTTTTTTCTACTTCTACTTCCACTATCTTCAGTTTTCCAATACCATGAATCATCAAACATCAAGAGAAAAAAAAAAAAAAATCTGCTCCAGACGCCAAACTTTATGATCCGTTACTCGCACGCTGTTAGACATTTCCCAAATAGATCCCCACCCTCAACATGTGTTGGTGTGAGAATTTGGAGTGATGTGAATTTAAGTCAGTATTAACTATTTACGCCCACACTGTCACATCTGTACAATAAAGGATCTCTGGATTGTATATCACATTAATCTTACGGCGTATGCTGTAAATGTAGAAATTATTTGTGATAGATACATGCAGAAACATATGCAAAAGTCTGTAGTATGCGCGTTCCTTAGAAAGACATCAGACTTTTCTCTATTGCATAACATAACACTGACCTCTAACCCTGACCCTACATATTACCTTACTCTTCAGTGTAAATGGGTGTGAAATGTAACATTAACTTTCTCATTTACTTCAGCTGATCGCGTTAAAGGGTCTAAATATTTAGTAACAAGTGATTTCTACATCAAAACTAGGCTGTGTGGTGCAGCTTGTTTTCACTTAAAGATATGTAAATCTCAGTAAACACTTGCTTTAAGTTATTGTGAGGCTAACTTTGAACTTCAATTTCACATCTCTGCAGTCTCAGCCAGAGGACTGGCACTGTTGCCGCCTGAGAGCTAAGCCAACAACAAAGCGGAGCAGCTGTACTGACTGTCATAAGATCATTCTGTTATTTATTCTATACAAATCACTTGCATATGCTCGGCGCTGCCTTTCCTTCAAGGTTAAAGCTTACATCCGAGCCTGAGAAGGGATGTGGAGAGGACAGTTGGACGAGTGATATATCCATGCTCGGCTGTAGCCGCTACAATGTTGTCTCTTGTTCCCCAGCCACACCTCGCAGCAAAGCCCAGACACAGAGAGAAATGAGTTCCAGAGATATCCATGTGCAGTCTTCTTGGCCTGTTTGTGATCACACCTTTAAATTCAGATTAAAGTCAAATCAGACGTAACTCAAAGGAGCACCCTCACATGGCAAACAATTACAATCAATGTCATTCGTCTGAATAGAGCTGCCTGGTGTGAAGGGGCTTGGAGACAGTGATGATGATGTGTTCTTTCCATATCAAAGGAGTGATACCGGTCTCAGGATCTCTGTACGTCGGCGACATGAGGTGAAGGTTCTGACTGATAAATGAAGAAACTAATTAGAGGAAGTTGTAATGTGGCGCTAGGAGGCGGCTTGAGCTCCAGGTCTGGATATCTCGTCACTGTGGTTTTGCAACACACAGACCTGTCAGGATGTTCTGCGATTGGCTCAGTTGCTTGACAAGCTCTCCATGTGAGGAGATGAGGCCTGCAACAGCCATCCACGTTCATCCCAGGACTTGTAAATGTCAGCACAGGAACTGTTGTAGACATGACATGCCAGCGAAGGTGCATGTAAACAAAAATAGGTCATAACCTGGATTCCATTACAGTGCATATGTGGCCTCCTGCCTCACGTTCTGTCTAGTAACTGGGCTGTGCTGTTGTTCCATTTACATAGGTCCGGCTAAAGTGGAAGATGTATTTGTAACAGCCTCTTTATACACTACAGTAAGGTCATTTGTAGGAAATAAATCATCATCTCATTTGGGCTTGGTACCAATTCAAAGGTAGCGAAGTCAATGACACCATTAACAATAGCACAGACTCGGAACCAGCAACAACAAACAGTTTTATTTCACTTCCGAGTTGAGTTCCAGGAAAATTTTATGACATTTCAGGTCACTGGCAGTTTGTTGGTGAACTTTTGATATTTAATAAAATACATTGATAGCAAAAGCCATTGAGGGGAAAAAAAATTGGAGCACATTTTTCTCTTAAAGTCTGGGCTGTTCCACTGGGAATAGTATATCCACGTGTTCTTTTCCTTGACATTCTCCTTTGCTTTTTAACAAGCTCGTGGAGACACATAAAGCCCTTTTCGTCTATCCAGAGAACAAGGTTGATGCAACTCCTCTGAGTGGATTCTCAGAGGAATTCTCCTCCTCCAAATGCAAATCAGACTGCAAAGAAAAAAGTAATCATCATGTCTTGCACAGTGGCTTAAAAATTGTTCTAAGATTCCTACAGCTGTGTGGGCTTAGACAAACCAGTCTGCTTGTTATTGTATGATCCAACTATCCACCAAAATGGATGCTATTTCGTGTGCCACTGTATCACGTGTCACCGAATCCCGAAGTTTCTCTTGTTCTTTCGTGTTGTGAGGCGTGTTTCCTTGTTGTAACACAATTCATAAACACTATCCTCAATAGGATGTAATGATTAAGGTAAACACTTTGATGGTATGCTTTTGTTTTGAAATAAAGATCTATTATGAATGGGCTCCTGACAAACAAACACATGCCCAGCTTTCCCCAAATGTCCTCAGAGGTTTGTGAAGCTTAGAAAGAAACAATACCACAGTGATCATGAAAGGGAATAGCAAATCCTCTGCATGTCATGTGCTCTCAGCATATCCATCAGCTTGAAAGGGGCGCTTTAAAATGGGTGGACAAAATATACATATCCCTGGATTTGACATGGAATTATTTGAACCTCTGCTGGGGCATAAATCCACCCTGTCCTAATCCTGTGGTAACTTGTAAACAGTCTACTGCTCACATGACATACCTCATACCCAATGAAGCATTGTTCAGATCCTTTCTTGTCTTACAATATGTCATGCTTTGAGCATTTGCTTCCATAATAATTCCGATGTAAAGTCAATAGATTGTGGTTTTCTTCCTGATGTCCCATGGTGTTTTCGTGCTGTCTCTCGCAGGGGTAGTGCCAGAGGGGTGGCCTGGGCGACCCGCCCCCAAATAAAATCTGTTTGCAATGAGAAGTAAAATGCTTAAAAAGAGATGGAAAATAACTAAGAAGATGTAAAATGCCTAAGTGGAGACTTAAAGGCAAATAAAAAAGATGCACAAGAACTAAACAGATACAAAACAACAAAAGACGGCTAAAAAGAGCTGTGGTGCTTCTCAAAAAGAGAGGGGAACACAGAACAACCAAAAATGGATGCAAAAGGCCCAAAACATATGTGAAATGAGAAAGCAGAGATGTAAAACAATGTAAGACATCAAAATAGAGACGTAAAGCCACCAAAAAGCCACCAAAAAGGGATGCAAAACAACCAAAAAGGATGCAAGGCAACCAAAGGGATGCAAAATTACCCAAAACATATGCTAAATGATTAAACTGAGTTATAAAACAATAATGAAAAAGAAACACCTAAAAAGAGATTAAGTGACTCAAAAGAGATCCAAACTAGCCAAAAAGAGACACAAAATGGCCCCAAACAACATAGCCATTACTGATGTACAGATTATTATTGGTAAAAACTTGGGTTAAGCTGCATAACACTCACCCAACCTTTCATTTTTACAAATGTGCCCCCTTCTTTAAAAGAGCGACCAGTCTGGTCCCCCCCCGGTACGAACATTTCTAAACCTGTCCCCTGGTCTCTCACAAAAACATGTGTTGAGTGCTGCTTTGAGAGGTGACTGCATGCTACACAGTGTCCAGACTGCTTGGCCCCGACCTTGGCTCCATTCATTTGAATCAGAAAGAGCTTTTCACTGGATGTTGCTGTACTCACAGAGGAGTTGGACTCAACTCTCCTCTCTCTCCTCTTTCTCTCTTTTCTTGGACTTTACAATAACTCTGTGCCGAGGGAAAAATATTCTTTTCTTTTACTGCAAACCTTATATAAGCTTTCACTAGTATAAATGATTTTTCTCGCAAAAGTTAATGTATGCCCCGATTTTTATGATTTGATCTGAAGCACATGTGGAGAACACCTACGATTGTAAAGCCATAGCTGTAAAAAGAAACAATGCGTGATGTTTTTTTTTTTTTGTGCGTGTGGTCACAGATAGATGCTGTAATCCTTTTCGGTGACTTACTGAGTTAATTTTGCACTCAGCTCTGATGAATTCGAAACGTCACAATCTCTGGGATAAATTCACAACAGAAAACGTGTCTGTCGTTTGTAAATGACGAAAGCACAGTGTCATGTCGGACGTGCCCTTTTTTTTTGCAAGGAGTCCAAGGCTCTGATCAGCGGCATTGTACGCTTCTTCCTCAGTATATTGTACAGGCGTCACTGCACAGGCCCCTCTGCCCTCATAAACACATCCAGAAGGGAGTGATTATTTCTCAAGATGTGGAGATGGAGGACTTGCCAGTTCATGCCTCTTTATGAGTGTTTTGGCATGACGGCTTGTTCCGCCTCACAATGCTTTTGTTCCTCTTGTTATAGAGGAGATGCTTATCCCAACCACCCTGTGGGCCATGTGTCTCTGTCACCTTGAGCTGAAGCGACTGGGGCTGAGAGAAACAGCACTGTGGGTTTCTGTGTTTGTGTCTCCCTCCAGTGAAACGCGCCATATCAAGTGTCCCCAAATTAGCAACAGTATTGCAGGTCATAAAACATGGCATCTCCTTTAATCCGCAGTGACACGACCATGCCCGCATTCTCTCATGTTGCAACATCAGGAATGCATTTTCATCTAATATGGGGCTTCTCGGCCGTGTTCATGCATTTTTGTGGGGACCAATTTGTCCCCAGATTGTGAAATTTGAAGATGTAATAAATCAGAACATTTAGCGGGGATATTATGAGTAGTTGAAGTGTGGGCTTTGGAAAAAAAAGGGAAAAAATGCACTCAGTTATAAGAAAGAATTTTTCCCTTTTTTTTTTTGCAGGGGATGTCTAAATAAATGCCAGAGAGTAAAGTTTGTTATTAAAAGGCTCAGATAAGCTTTGATGGATCAATTCTTGAAGCTTAACTGTGTCTTGTTTCATCTTTTATCTTCAATTAGTGCCAGAATCTGATTGCCCTAATGTTTCCTGCCCAACACAAGGAACATGTCAAATCATTTCGCACAGGATTATTTGTGATTACTTCTCTACACACATCCCTGGGGCTCTGAGTCAAATATATCTCATTGACAGATCATTTCAATTGACCCTGTGGTGTTTTCTGTAAAATTTTCTCCAAATAACAAGAGGAAGTATAACAATCTTCACTCCATTTTTCCCTTTTTAATTCAAAAAACTGAACACAAATATTGACTGCACTGCAAAACCGTAAAGAAAACCATCAAATTATGATATTTGTTTAAAGTCGCTGTGTGTTTATCTGCCTCTCTGTGTGTCTGCACCGCTCTCTGTAGTATAAACTCAGCAGTTTCTGTTATGAGATTCGTGCTCTCTGGAGTCAACAAGACTGACTAATGAAATCATCACTAGTCCTCAAAGACCGAATCATCTCTGAATACCTATCATTTTAATTATATTGTACAAATACTACTGGCTCTTTTCCCAGACCTTTACGTACAGAATCAGTCACACAAGATTGGGCTTGGCAAATGTTTATTTTCCCAAATACCAAATGGGACCCTGGGGATATTATGCTTCATTCCACTTTGTCTCTCACTTCAAAGGCACTGCTGGGAATCGACATATTTCACTGAGCTTACTTGTCTTCTGAACAACTATAAGATGCAGAAATAAGCACATTATGTAGCATATATGTATGCTTTTTACTCCATAATTTCTCATTTTCAAAAAAGCATTCTTCACCAGTGAATAGTGTGAGTCTAGATGACCCGACAAGCAACACAATCACGATTTCTGATTCTGCTTAGGGATCTTTATTTCCCATGGCCAAGAATTATCCCTTTGCATCAACATTAGGGAGGAATGTGCTGGCTTTATACCTAGAGACCTCATAAATTAAAATGTGTAGACAAATTACACACGATGGCAACAAAAAAGATAATAAAAGTTAGACGACAGAAATGTGAGCTGTGTATTTAGCAGCATGCTGTTTGACTCTCTGGCACTGTAACAGAGCTTTTATTATTGTGCTGCTTCCCGGTACTCCTCAAACAAACTCTCACCCTCACTTAATTAAATCCTCGATTGAAAACGTGTTTGTGGAAAGAAAGGAGATATTCCATGCACAAAACACTTTTGCAGACAATTCATGGCCCCTTGTTTTCCCAAAGAGAGCTGCTCTCACTCCAACCCAGATTGTGTCTGTGTTTGTTGGCTTATAAGTGGGTAAATTTATTTCTAACAGTTTTTTTTCTTTGTTTCCTTTTCGTCTTTTCAGAGTCTTGGTGGTGGAGTTTTACACTGCTGTAAGCTGACAGTCAATAAGAGGCCCTGGGTCACACCAGCAATTATAACACTCAGTGAATCCAGGTTTCCATACCTGCCATTGTGCTGAAATTTTACGACTCTAATGAGGCATCCTTCTTACCCCGGTCAGGAGAAACTTGCGTTCCTGGTTTGTTGGCAGTTCTCACTGCCTCCATAATGATTCATCTCTTCATGATGGTTGTTTTTAAGGGCAAGGATAAGGTCTGTAATTCTACCTCTAGTAATTCCTTCAGGCTTTTCTTGGGATGAAAAGATATGGTGCTTGCTAATGATCCACCTTGAACCTGCAATGAAACCAGCTGGACGTTGCTCTCGAAAACCATTCCTCACTTCATTTTTAGCGTGTTACTTTATCTGTCTCATAGCTCTCAAGCAACTGTTAATGATTTTGATGTCATCACATGCTAATCCAGACTAAAACTACTGACTAAAGCCACTTGACGTGAAGTATAAAGGCATTCCTCGTAGAGGGGACTTGTTCCAAGCCACAGACTAAAAGCATGCATAATGCTGCTTTTCTGCACATGCCTCATGGTTTTGGGATATTTTTGGCACAGTGAGCAAGGGAGTCCACGACAATCTGTGCTGTGGAGGCGACAGGCCTGTCATGATTGACACATTTCAAGTGGGATTTGCAAGGGCTTGAAAGACCATGAGCGCATTAGTGGAGGGGAGGACATGATGCCAGAGGCAACACCTGTAACATGAGTTGCATGAGTTTTAAATGAAGTAGCATTACAGTCACTTTCAATCTGTGCTATGTAGTAAAATTAAGCATAACAGCCAGTAAAGTCCAGAGAAATATGAATCCACTTGCTTCCCCATGTCTTGACACTCTCACTCATGTCTCAAGTGATTTTTTTTTTTTTTTTTTACCTAAACTGTAAAATGATGGCGAATTTGTCTTTTCATTCCATGCATGTAGGCTTGCATTCAGAGGCCAAATAATCTCCATTAGGTGGAGCCCGGTGGCACAGACAGCAGGAATGCATGAGGCATTGGTAGCTCTGAAAGTGTATTTACTGTAATGAGAAGCAGACAGGAGGAACTCTGAGCTGCTATTGTTGTGCACAGGTTTGCTTTGGATTCCTGTCTCACCCCTGCAGGCTACAGACCCATGAATATTTAAATAGGAAAGGGACTTCCTCTAAACATCAATCAAAAGCCTATCTATTCAATTACTGGCCTCAGATCTGAGATGTTCAACCAACA
Organism: Selene dorsalis; assembly: GCA_900303245.1. NCBI lineage: Eukaryota > Metazoa > Chordata > Actinopteri > Carangiformes > Carangidae > Selene > Selene dorsalis. The sequence continues at coordinate 32,023 of OMNW01020160.1, read as the reverse complement.
GCAGCTTCTGATGAGAGGAAATTCAGCCTGTGGCAATGCCCGTGAATATTCCAACCATGTGGACAATGAGTCAATTAAAAACAGCCCCTCAATGGCTGGCAGGGCTTCAAGAGAGGAAAATCACTGGATATTTTTTCAGTGACACTGCACTTGGAAGAAATTCATAAGAAGTTTTAGTCGGTTGAAAGGGGATAAGAATACAGCAGACTAATCGCAGTAAAGAAATATTATCCACTTTTCCAGAATGAAAATTTAACTCAATTCAGTATTTTCTCATAAAGTGTGGTGAATAGGCTCAAATTCAAAGGCACTTTCTCTCTGAGTACATTTCATCCTTGATAAATGCCAGAGGCTAACCCTGTTTCTTTTGTACAAAATGCAAGAGAAGGCATTAGACAGTGGGTGTGTGGGTGTGTGTGAGAGAGAGTGTGTGGGAGGCCAGGACTGAGATGGGATCAGATACACAAACAGTAAAGTTTAAAAAAAAAAATAAGAAAAAAAAAACAGATGAGAGAAGAAGTGATGAGAAAGAAAAACAAGAGCTCTGGACACCTGTTCAAAGACGCTCTGTTTGGCCCCTGCCATGAGAAAAAGATGACTCACACTGGCAGGGGATCAGTTGATTAGAGGTGTGTCATGTGGCAGCACCAACCATGTCTGTCAGTGAGTGAACGCACACAACAGTCCGGCAATCTTATTTAACCACAACAACAGCGTAGCTCGGCCTGCAGAGAAGCTGTGCTTGACACAAACCTATCCTCCACTAACAAGAGCCAGACACATCAGCCAGAGTGCTATTCTTGGCAGCGGACACTGATCGTCTATGAAAGACAGATCATGCAGGGAGGCCAGAGGACTACTAGAGGGATTTTACAGCGACCACTGCAGTGGTTAGTTAATGTAATGTTTGCTTTTTCTATTATCTTTACATATTATGGCTTCCTGTCCGTGATTTGGTCATACTAATTGAGTTAATCAAAGATCAGTGTGTTACGTCCATAATGCAAAATGGGCAATTTAATCTTATGAAGAGAAGAAAACCATGAAGAATTTACTGAAACACGGCAAAGAGATGAATGAGCAACTTTGATTAAACGCTACTCTGATTAAAGGAAAAGTTTTGTGAAGGACATGCATTTGGTTTCCAGTTGAGGAATAGATGAAAAAAATCAATACCACATACTTTAGGTCAGTTAAGTATGAAGCTAAATTCAGGAGATTCATTTGGGATGGTTTACCATGGGACTGGAAACAGGAGGAAACCAGCTAATCTGGATCTGTCCAAAGGTAGCACCTTAAACCCCACTTAGTTAAAGGAGCTATTTGCCAGTTAATGGCAGTAGGTACCCAATTGTATCATTAACAGCTACTTAACCAGTCTAAAAGAAAATTGCAGTAGCAAACTTAACCCCTTTACACGCTAAGAGTTGCCTCCAGCACTGGGAAACAATGTTGATGTTGTTGTTTTGCTTCACCCTACATCACTTCTTTTTCATTTAGCCCCAGTCTGTTGTGACTATCCATTCCCATCACTAAAATACAATGATGGCTAAATCTCTTTAGAAGAGCTGGTAAATAAACAGCTGTTTATGTTAGCCATGTAGCAATGTAAAAACTTGCCTAAAATATCCTGTAGCATGTTACGAGCCATGGATGGCCCAATGGATAAGTTAACTAGCTGCCTAAACTTACACAAAAATGGCTTCAATCTAATCTAACTCACAACAAAAACTAATATTAAAGGAGAAGTTTCGTTTTTTGCAACCTGGACCTTATTTCTAGCATAAAATACCTGACCTACAACTTCGGCAGTGGCATCATCAAAGTCGTAGGTCAATGAAAAGCTGTGTAAAAAACCCCGGATGACAACAACAACACAACTCCGAGCCACTCCGAACTCACAGGGGAATAGTGCTGGTTATTCATAACAAAATATTGGTGAAATGAACGTGTTTCGCGGCAGATAATGTCTTATTTAGAGGCTGCATCGTTGCCCCAACAACTGCCATTATATGGATGTATGTAGATCGTGAGTGGATCTAAATATCTTCTGAAGGACTCCAAGTTCCACCAAAGTTGTTCGGGTGAGTAAATGAACGTATTTTATGCTAGAAATAAGGTACAGGTTGCAAAAAACGGAACTTCTCCTTTAAGCATGTTTCCAAATTTGTCACATGCAATGTTGCACGTGTACTTCTAATCCACAGGTGCACAGGATAAATAGCTCCACAACACTGCAAAATGCACTCAAGCTACATATTTTTAAAAGTGTTTCATCGTCTGTAGTGTATTACTGTGATCAGAGATTAGTATATAATCAATCAAAAACTTTGTCATTAATCAATTCCTGGTTTTATTTTTTAAGTATGTGTATAAGTCATTTATTAAACACTGGGATGACTTTGTTTCAAACACAGTATAATATGTTTGCTTTTACGTGAGATTAATTGAAAGGCAATCCAGAAACCCTCTAAAGAGATGATGGTGAAATATTGTCGGAGCTGAAAAGGAATCTGCAACGCATTAAGAGCCTTGCTCGGAGGAGCAGATGAAAGGCTCTGCCCTTATATTAAAAGAAACTGCTGGGGAGGTGAAGGATTCTCCTCAGGAGAAATCAAAAACACTCTTTCCCACTGGCACACAGACAGTAACTCACCGACTGTCAATCCATTTTAATCAAATTACCATGATGGTTCAAATGCTCTATTTTAAAACTAGAATGACATAAGTCCAGGACATTGCTAGCTTTGCATTATGAAAGCTGTTTTCAATCACATCTGCACAATATTTCATTGTTTTTGGAGCTTTTCTTTAAAGGACTATGAATATGAGAGGGGATGAGCAGAGAGCTCTCTGGCAACATCACGCAATGGCAGATGTGAGAAGAAGAAATGCTGGGAGGCTGTAAATTATTCCTGATTTGAACAGAGAAAAATGTTTGTTTGCTTAAGCAGATATGAATCGAGCAGGAACAATGTGTTGGTGTGAGTTTTTTCACCACTGATTTCTCTTGAGGTGCTTTTCCTCAGCCAAATGACAGCTAGTATTTGATGAGACAGTCTCTTGAGTAGAGTAAATAACCTTCAAGCAATTAAAAACCTCAAAATATGTTGCCGCAGTCATCGGATATTAATATAAAGTGGGGAGTGTGAATTGAGCCCAGAATGCACTCTCTAGGTTTCTGTCATAAGTGATGAAAAGCAGATTGTCCCCGAAAAAAAGTATGAGATAATTAGCTGATAATGTTCATCCCAAAGGTGGAGGCGGTTAACAGGCACTTACCATCAAAGCATGGAAAAAGAGAGATCATCCCTCGTTTAAGCATGCTCTGTAAACCTTTCTTACATGTATACCATATGTTTTACTCCTCTCGAGTGTCATAAACGTGTTACAGGCTGCACGGACACAGTGGCCTGTCCTGACACTGAATCACAGGATTCCCTCAGCTCACCTAAATCTCAGCTCCACTCAACACCTCAACACAAACGGAACTGTTTATGTTGCAAACCAACTCAGAAAAAAAAAAAAAGAGAGAGAAGGCATGCTTACATGGATTTATGAGCGGGATGTGACCACTCTGTTTTAGATGGTTGATCCATCCAATGTGGATCCAGAGATATTTACAATCCTAACAAACCTAATCTGTTAATACCCGCTTCAATATGGTAACAATAATTCCTATTATCCTGTCTGTAATCTGTCATTTTGCTAAAATGAGACACGTCAAAGGCTTCAGCGGTTTGACGGTGACATAAATCAACGTGATCTGTGCACCGCTGTCCTCACCTTCAGAGACAAACAAGACCGGCCTGTGCCTCCAAGCATGCTGAGGCACAGGAAACGGTCAGCCATCACTAAGGCCATAAAGTGAAGCCATGAAAGCATTGGATGTTCCTTGTACTCTTACACTTTTTTTTGGAGCTGCTTTCTAATGAGGCATGCTTTATGAAGGGTTCCTTAGTTATATGTAGTGTCTGCATTAATGCTCAATAAATAATTTATTTACCATGCTTAATATAACAGTAATAAGGTTTTGATGGGTGCGGCTCCTGGGCAGACTTGGTGGTTTACAACAGAGCAAATACTGAGACCCTTTATGAGCTCTTTATAAGCTCTGCTTATTTGAAAGTTAGAAAGTGAGCAAGTCATTAATAAAGGATTATTACACCACAAAGGGTCTTTGGAGTTAGAGTTGAGTAGGTAGCAGACAATGGGACTCTTCATAGTCTGGAAAACAAAAGTTTTGCTCTTATGAAAGGTTAATTACTTCAAAACATAAGAGGCATTAATTAAACACAAATAAGTTATTCATTAAGCATTAATTAAGCCATTAGTCACAACTTTTATGAAAGTTGGGAAAGTTGGGTTATTAGAAAGTGGGACCAACTTTTCTACCAGACCTGCAAAGTTAATTTAGAATTTCTGACAAGTTTGTGAAAACAAGGAGTTGATTAATTTATATGGGTTTAAGTTATGCATCGCATGATTTCTTCCACATTAGCACCCAGAAGCGTCATTTAAAAGCTCGGCAGAAGCCAAAGTGCTACGTCCACCGGGTCCAACAGCACCGAGTGGGGCTGGCATACGCCGGGAGACGCCAACAACCAGGAGAGAGAGGAGGGCAGTTGACTTTCACCAGCCAAGGCCCTTTGTTTGACATCATGTTTTCTTAATGAGAACCAGCTGCCAGAGACATCAGCATTCAACTTCATACCAGCATTAAAAAAAAAAACACACACACACATGAAAGTTAAAGATTTAAACATGTCCAGATTCCTTTTTACGCCACGGGCAGAACTAGCCTGTTTGTCAGCATTATAATCAATCGTGCCTGTGATCATCAAGGTTGGAAATGAGCTCTTAGCCTTGGAACACACACACACATGCACGCACGCACACACACACACACACACACATAGAGGATGAAATACTGCATATCCATTTTATAAACATTGTGGTTTGTGAGCCGTGTGCTGGCTACGTCTGTAATGTATTTACATATTCATATAGAATTAAAACTGAAAGAAAATTTCATATTATCCTGGTGATAATTTATCTGTGAAATCAATTGCTGCTCCATGTAGTTGTGGGACTTAAAAGCTCTTGCCTCTTTGACCAGTGATTGCAGATATAAGCTGTTCTTTTACAGAGTAATCAATTTCATGCTCCCTTTTCAGCTCATGCCTCGTTTTGATTTTCTCAGAAACAACAAATGGATTTAACAGAAATTTTGAAAAGTGTCCCAGTGCTGATACTGTGAAGCAATGACGACCTCAGATGCCATCGCACCATATGTAAACAAAACAGGTACATTTATTGCTTTTGGGTACAAACCAGGTCTTGATCTATTGCAGTCTTTCCACGTGGTGAGAGAAAACAGCACACAGACCTAGAACAGTAGATTGGCTGTTTAAGAGATGGTCTTTGCCAGTCTGGAGCAATCAAAAAGGAGACAGCAGGTTTTTCCGCAGAGAAATCTTTGGCTTAAATTATGCAGCTGTGTCTGAGCTGATGTAAGTGGCAAAAATACGGTAAGTCTAATATCTAAACAGCCCTTCTTTCTGGAGCCAAGGCGCTGGAGCATAGTGTGTACACATCAAATTATCCCTGTTATCATTTTCTCTTTTACTGTAACAGCTGCTCCGTATGGCAGAAGTATCATCTTATTAACACCTTTGAATTAGTGTTCAGACCTTGGAGATGTTTGTATTTGCCCGTGCCTGCCCTGAAGAGTCCTTAGCAACGCGGCCGGCAGGAAAAGCAGTGGTGGAAGTTCTGCTCTCCCCTGACAATATCTATTTCAACATCCTCTGCGTGGATTCCATCTGAACTCAACCCTTAACCCCGTTCCCTTGTCCCAGAGCCTGGGCCCTGCTCTCACGCTGCCGTCCATCCTCTGGGGTACACGCTGACCTGTGAACTTTGCCTCACCTTTGAGGCCCGGCTACCGACCCCTCACACAGACTTCACAGGACAAAAGAACACAAGACGGAAAGTTGCCCCTCATTACTAGTCACGCCTGGGGGAGTACTGTATTGTGAAAAGCTGACAGCAGACAATGAAAAAGTGTCAGCTGTTGTGTTTTTGACTCATTACCTATATGAATTGTATCATTTAGAGCTAATTGGGCCTACAAACAAGCTCCTGTAGCACAGAACTGACCACTACAAATAGATGATAGCATGCCACACTGCCTAACTTCATTAATTAGGAGTGGGTCACTTGGGTCAACATGTGTTTATTGTCAGGAAGAAGCATTAAGGGGATTAACACTAATCAGAAGGGATTATAAGCAGCTATTACCCTGCTGGATGGTGCTTTCCTGCCTGATCTCGACACTTTGTACGTCTCTGGAGGAGGATGTATGGTTTGCTAAGAGGGGTCCAGATAATGACTCCTATGGTGACGTTTTCTTTGTAAACACAAACACACTGGACCTCATGCTTACCTTTGACCCAAACTCCAAAACATCCAAATCCATTAAAGAAAGTGTGTTTTGTGCAGGGTAAGGGTCAGTTGAGACTTGTTAGAGAAATGGTATGGGACACTTAAATATCCTGGCAATGGTTTCACACACTGAGGTATAGGTTACTATATATAGTTGGTATACATCATACAGTTCAGGAGCTCTCATATAAATCCTGTTTGTGAGGGTATTGATTTTTTGTATTTGTTGACACTGTCACACTGATGTTGATCATTTTAAGTTAGTGTTGTTGAGGAATACCGGAAAGGAACCAGGTACATTTAAGTGCTTAGTATAAATGAATCTGATACTTTATATATTTGTACCTATATCAATATCTGACAAGAGTCACTCTGCACTATAAGCATTTTTACTTTTGATATTTTAGGTAGAGTTTTCTGATTACACTTGCACTTCTATATAGTTTTTTAGTATCTTCCTTCCATCAGTTATTAGAAACATATCTTTCTATTGTGGAATCCAATATTTGTCCACTACAGCTGCCACAAAATTACCATAGAGCTGAACTGCACCTCTTTGTATGAGAAAAAAAAACAACCTTATGGGATTAAAGTTATTGTGGCGATATTGCGTTGATTGCACAAGAATCCAACAAGAGTCAGCAAACAGAATTTTTGTTATGACAGAATTAACAGCTCAGCAGCTGACTTGAACAATCAAAGATGGCACATTTTCATTTCATCTCAAATTTACAACAAAGAAACCTTTTCCAGGCAGAATCTAGGAAACCAATTTCTCCGTGGAGCCACAGAGGTAAAGGGAAATGTTGCTGAAATAAAAGGCAGCAAAATCACACACATTATCTGTCTGTTTCTGGAGGTGTTGGTGTTTTAACTTCAGCTTCCCAGTAGTTTTTTTTTTTTTTTTTTAAATCTCAGCACACACACGTGTTCTTATCAAGCTTTTCACTTTGTCAACAAGGAATAACGCTGGTCTTGCCAACAGTGTTGCAGCTCTTAGTGCTTGTGTAATGTGTGGCATGCATGTTCTCAGGTCTGTCCATGTGTTCTGGTCTTCATTAGACCAAGACTGAACATCTTTGCGGCCTGACAGAGGGATCCTTTCATGTGTCCCCTGCCTGGTCCCACTCACCAGAGCCTAACCAGAAACATGCCACTGCCCAGGGCAAGGTCAGATTTCTCACCATACCACAGCATTAAAGCAACATTGCCTTTCCTAATGGAGGGATGGGGGGGCACTGACTTTTTCATCAATCTCACAAACAATATATTCCATCTCATCATATTGGAGGAGCACCCACACGAATGGACATAGGGCCATGTGGTAGTAATCTGGAGCAAATGCCTGGCTGTGCTCGATGATCTCACTGACCTGAAACTCACATGAGAGTGAAAATTTGAGCTTTCGGATCATTCAGGTTAAAATCGGTGTCAACTTTAAAAAAGGCAAAGCAAAGTCCATCTATTTTATTTTTCGCCTCATTCTTCAAAGTCAAGCGTGGGATTGAACCTATCGTCAAAAACCTGAGCTCCACCCATCCTTTCAGGACTAATGTTACAGTTGTTCAGTCAACTGTTGTAGGATGACCCATAAAAGTGGCTTAGATTTGATAAATAGCAATGCACGACTCATTGCAGTGTTAATCTGCAGAACGGGTGCAAAGAGGTCAGAGGAAATGTGTGGGAGAAACAGCCTATCTTTGTTGCGCTCCTCTGAAAGGACTCCTCTGTTATTCTCAACCCCTATTGAAATATGGGCTAATGTCAACCAGAAGACAGGTAAATATTTAACTGAGTGGGAATATTCAAAGAGCCAAATGAATAATATTGTTTTCACAAATATGTGGTTACATTTTTGAAGTAATAGCCCCTGCCTGACTTTCACAATAGGGATGTAATGTCATGCAAAGTGAATAAGCCCTCACTGGCCTTGTACCATCAGAGACAAAGCTTTTGTACCGACGACTGGCCTATTATTTAGTTGTTGCATTTTTTTCCTTTCTTTTATGTCCTCTGAGACTTGGACGTCTTGCAACATGCCTCAAAGGAGGCTGGAGGCCCTTTTGTTTTGAGGTTTTCACACTTGAGGGCCATGGTATTTGGTGTGTGTAGAGCGGGGTCTGTGACAGCCTGAAAGAGAGAGGGGCTGGGTTGGCTCACACAGTGAGGAGCCTTGGCTAAACACTGGCCCGGCTCCTAGAAAAGAGTGAGGGGATTAGTGTGCACAGACCAAAAGGAACTAATCTCCTGTGACATAATAGAACTGTACATAAACAACATCCCTGAGAAGTGAGTGGCGAAGCACTGACTGAGTGAAGAGGCTGAGTGTGTGAAAACAAGAGGGCTCGGAATAATCTGTCGCTTGCTGTGGAAAATGGCGAGCAGACTTCAGATTTGAATGTCTGGACATCAATGTCTATTCACTAACATAATTATGTAAAAAAAAACACACACACGCACACACACACACACACATACATACATACATGCATACATACATGCAAATATCACAGCAATTTCAGTTCATACAGACACAACCAATACAGTGCTTGACACCGTTTAACCTCCAGCAAGCACAATAGGAAAAGCCTTAGCTTGTGGACTAGAACAATATTACATATTGCATTAACAATATGTGAATGTGGTGAGGGTAATTTTCACTAAGTGTATCAAAAGGTAAGGCAAATCAGAAAAGCAATTCGGAACAGGGACGTGGCAGTGGGGGTGGGGGTCGATGTATTGTGTATTCTGAGATGTCTCTCAGCCCACCTCAGTCATAGAGTGCAGTTAAATGAGTTAGCGTAGCTTTCTGTCAGCTCCAACCTGACCTCTCTCATCAACAAGGTGTTTGTGGCTCTTGTGTGTGAAAATCCCAGGAGATCGGTTGTTACAGAAACACTCAAACCCGCCCGTCTGGCGCTGAAAAGTATGTCAAAATCACCTCCACCCATCCCAGTTCTGATGTTCGAGGTCAACATTACACCCTGCTGCCACATGATTGGCTGATCACACGGATAGTCGCACAACCCTAACCCTAATGAAGTGCTCAGCGTGTGCATGTTGAAAGAGAAAAAAATGTAATAAATTCACTGATGGGTTCGTTGCATGTTGTCATTGTGTTTAAAACTTAATCAAAGGTGTGTGTCTGTTGAAATCCACTATTCTTTGATTTGGATGTTAAGTACAATCAAGGCAGACGCTGAGGTGTGAATACTCTGATGAGTGGGACTGTGGTGAGGATGCTGGTATTCAGTGGTGCAGCTCGAGACAGATTTTAACAACCAGCTCTTGTTCCTATGGTGGTTGAATGCACGCCCCGTGGGTCACACCACACAAAAGCATCTGCGAGAACAAAATGTGATGGCAAGCTCAACACATCCAATATCTCCAGTGTGAATAAACCTCTACAATACTGAAAGCACTATTAATAAGAATGTAATGTATAGCAGCTCGCCTGGAACATATGATAAAGACGGTGCAATAAATCACAGCTCTGCATGCGCTGCTTTCAGGATTATTATTTGTGTGCTAGAGAAAGGGGTTTCATCCGACATCCGCGCATCGACTGCAAGGCTTAAGTCTCACAGTGTCACTCTTAGCTTTATTTTCTTGTAAACATTTCCACTTTTCATTTTACGAGGGTGAAAGGCTGCTGTGCAGAGGAGGGATTTAATGCTTTTCAAACACACAAGCGCTCTGAGAAGCAGAACATTATGTAGAGGGGTTCCCGACCTCGGCGATGGTAAATTCACTCGGCCCGTTGAGCTAGATGACCTGTTTATTTGGACTTTGCAGAGCGCATGTCTCAGGCTCCTGGACTGATCAGTGAATATGCTGTACACACACGGTCTGCCATGAAGGATTTTTACAGCCAAAATAAGCAACAGCAACTGCCAAATAGCAGAGGGAGGAGAAGCATGTCTATTTACTGATCGCAGCAGCTTCAATTAAACAAACAGCAAAGGGAACTGGTTAAGGATTATTTTATTACTTAGCAGTTTGTACAGTTTCTACCATGGAAAAATAACATGTAACATAAGACTGTATTTACAATTCCATTTTTACAAAATGTCTTTACAAGATTTTTTGCCGGTTCAAAAGTTTGAGACTAAAACACACAGAACATACACATTCACACACATCCAAACCAAACTTTGTAATACACACATAAATAAATATAGACATTCACTGACTGTTCCACGACAAATATTTCTACAGCCAAAGAACATGTACAATTCATCATTTCCACACAAGTTATAATTTCATTAATAAACATTACATATTACTCGCAATATAATTCTTTGTTAATCTGTTAATGAAATATTGCTAACATATTGAAAAGAGGTAACACAGCCATTATTTCATGCCAACAGAATGCTAACGGTTGTCATGCAAAACCATTACAAGCTTTCAATTTGAAGCAAGTAATTCATTTACAGTTAAAAAAAAAAAAAAAAAAAAATCAAATGTACTACATGCAACATACTACATGAAATATTCTGGGTTAGACAACGATGACTTTAGTTACATTATCCATCAGTACTGACTGTATGCCTAAGCGCCTCTTTAAAGGGTAACACAAAATAAATAGATGAGTTTCTACTTTTCCGTCTTCATGAATAAAAGGTTTGTTTTACATTTCTGGCATTTTCTCCCTTCCGTGTTCAACCATCTGAGATCGTGTTGCCAAAGTTACTGAGTTTCTATAAACCGTGTACCAATTGCTTGTCATTAATCAAATGATCGAATCCAGCTGAAATGTTTAATATCTTATCAAAGCCTACAATGACGGCTGGATCGCAACAATTTTAGCAGGGAGTTTCTGCATCATACTTTTTACCTGGAATTTCAGAACTTTCCTTATGATTTCACTGTACAGACCAACCCGTCCGGTGCCTTGTGTCGTTCAAGAGAGAGGGGTTGAGAAGGAAAGCTGATGTGTTGTGGAGCCTTGAGAAGATGGACCCATATTTCACGAACAGGGGGGTCAGTTCATGGTCTGGTGCGCTGTGTTTCTGTTTCGGTTCCACACATTCCTTCCCTGACAGCCTGGAGCAGAGAGCCACTGGTACGTCTCCCCATTGGGTTTGCCTCCGCTTCAAAACTCAGTGTCTCTCTACTGACGGCTTCTGATGATGAGAGTGGTGCTGCCGGAGTCTGGGTCCTACAAAACACACATTATCACACACACTTTACCACTCAGAAGGCAAACATGTTATTAACACATTTAATAATACTCTGTTAATAACTGTTTTCTCACTTGTTATTACTGATTAACAGCATTGGAAGAAACACATAGTTGTAATTCTTCTAGTTTTTGCAGTAACAAGTGTAACTGCTTACTTTTCCAATTTAAATAACACAATTATAATTATTGCAATTTTAAGGCCATTGTTACTCTTTAATTTATGTGAAAATAACTGATAACGTTGGAGAATGATACAATTTATGATGACTGATGATCTGATTTGGTGGGTGTGGTCACAACACTACCAGTCCACACAATGGTGGACTCTTTAGGCTCGAGTTTATTATTCTATTTTGACAGATGTCTAGACTCACACTGTGCCACAGGAAAACCAAAATAACAGCCTGTATGTACATAAATAAAAGAACTGTAGAAAAAAAGTGATGCAAAATTTAATTTCCTAAACAACTAATTACTTTTGTGAAGCCGTAATTCAATTACATCCTGAAAAGTAATTATTCACTGAACTTTCAGTAACTTGGCTAACACTGCTGATGGACAGCAGGGTTTATGATGCAGATAAAAAATAATAATAATGTGGAAGAAGCACAGCAACTTTCCTAAAAAAGTAGGAATAAGCTGCAAACAAGAGGAATAACTGCCCATACATCCATCAAATACAAGTCAGTAGTAACTTTTAATTATTTACTTTGAGCAACACTCACTTTCTTTGTTCCTTTTTTTTTTTTTAGCTTTGTTTTGCTCTCCACCAATACACAAAGGAAATACCAGTGTTCTTAGCTGCTAAATGCTCCACTGTGTTCATTAGCTATCCTGTCTGTGCTGGGAGGGTGTAACATAAAGCTAAGCCACAGCAGGCAGCTGTTTAGAAACTAATGAGTGAAGTGAGACAGAACCAAGACAGAAAGGTTGTGTGGGGAAAAACCAAATCAGTGAGCTGACAGTGTCTGCTGATTGGTGTCCGCCATTGTACAGCTGGACTATATCTTGGCTCTGAGCAGTTTATTAGCAACTCAGGTTTTGTTTTTATTAGATACAACCAAGCTAGGTGTTTCCCAGTCTTAATGCTAAACTAAACTAAGCTGACTGGCTGCTGAATTTAGCCAAATCAGGCATAACAGTATCTATGCTTACATGGACACAAATAATCGGAATAAAACAGGAATAAATGCCGATCCGAATAAAAATGCATCATGTAAAAATGTCGATTGGAACTTGGAGTCCTTCGGACGCTAGATCCATTTGCGATCCATGTATATCCATATAATGGGAGTGATGGGGCAGCATACCTCATTCAATCCATGCTCTGCCTGTGGAAGCTGAACACCTTACAACTAACATCTTATTTTGAGGCTGCATTGTTGATGCCCCATCACTCCCATTATATGGGTATACGTGGATCGTGAATGGATCTAAATATCTTCCGAAGGACTCCAAGTTACACCAAAATTATATGGGTGAGTAAATGAATGTGTTTTATGCTAGAAATAAGGTCCAGGTTGCAAAAAACAGAACTTCTCCTTTAATTCTTGGCCCGAACCTGGACTGAAACGACGCATCCCGCTGGGTTGTTCGGGTTGGACACGCCCGTTAAGAACACTCAGCGTGTGTCACACGGCTGCAAAATGTCTGTTCTGAATAAATGCAGTGGCACATGTAAACACCCGATCGGATTAGATCAGATCACATGTAAACAGTTAACCCGAAAGACTCATTCGGAATGAATTCAATCAGAAAGAGGAAAAAGTGTCCATGTAAACATAGCTAGTGGTAGCAATCTTCTCATCTTCATCTTGGCAAGAAAGCCAAAAAGCATGTTAAGTAAAATGTCAAACTAGTGTGCCAAGGATAAATGGAACACTTAGCTAACATACACACACATGCTGAAACATAATGGAGCACCTCAATATAAAAAAATCTGGCAGATTATCACTTTAAGTGAGCTAATTAAGGTACAATTTATAAATTCCTCAAGTTGTTTGACATAACAGCAGCTGAGAGCGACTTAGTACTCACGGTGTTGAATGACTGGTAATATGTTTGGGGTCTGGAAGGTCTTGACAGTGGCAGGACCTTCTCCTCCAGTTGTTATGACCTGCACCTCCAGTCTGTAGTAGGTGGATGGCCGCAGATTGGACACTACAAGTAAGTTATGATCCTGCCAAGAGAGGGAGGGGAGCAGCAAGAAGACATGCAATCAGCTGAAATACAACAGAACGCGTCTTTGAATTTGACAGGACACGGATTTGAATTTGGCTGACGACCAAGGGAGTATCAGCTGCATAGCTGTCTCTGCACAAGCCACAGACAAAAACAAAGACTTTGTTTTCATAAGGCTTGCTGTCTCTCTTCTTCGCTGCCAGCTTGATAAAGTGTGCGGTGGGTGGTTTTATTTATAGACGAGCTCCAGAGGCTGGGAGGTGCAGATAGGCGGAACGTGTTGTTGATGGAGAAGATTATGTCAAAGAGCGTCTTTTTCAGAGCTCTCATGGAGGATGAAAGAGGAAGACGTGAAGGCAGATGAAAAGTTAGAGGAGGAGAACTTCCAGCAGGACACAACACTTCCTCAGATCTACCCCTGTGTCTGTCTCCACACACTGCCGCTTATCGCAAGATTTAAGGTACCACAACAGCCTTATCCCTACATCAGCCTCAACCTCTGACAGATGCTGTGAAATGAAATGCTGAAGATACAGCATACCTTTCAGCTGCCAGGGACACTTTTTTTTGACTATATATGACAGCACGGACCCTGCGGTGTATGGAAACATATTTGAAAACAGCCTTTACTACTTGGCTACCAGAGGAGTTGAAACAGAAACCATTCCTGCTTTAATGAAAAAAAGACTCACTGGAGGCAGGATCTGGGACTGGGAGATGATGCTGTTGGGTAAGCTGTTTTGCCGGCTCTCGGTGGTGATCTCTGCCCAGGTGACCTGGAAGCCTGTGATTCGCTGATGGGGAGCCACCCTGGAGACACGCCACAGGAAGTTGCCAGTGATGTTTCCCTCGTTGATGGAGAAGGAAGCTGTCAGGTTCTCTGGTTTTGCCAAAACCTTTGGAAGCCCTGGTGCTGTTGAGAAATAACTTGTGAGTTTTACAGGTTTTTATTTACCCTAAATGAGAGAGGCGTACATCTTCTCATCTAACTCAAAAAAAGCAAATAAAAGGTATTTTTTCAAAATGTTGAACAATACTTTTAACACTGAGTTCATGATATCCATCATCATTAGCCTATGATAAGGATATGATACAGTATTTCAGGACTACGTCACTGCAACACTAACATTGATGTCCTTCATGTGTCAAACCATTGAACACTTACCCCCCTCCCCTGGGCAGGGGATGTGTTTGTGAGTCTTGCTCCGGATGGTAGCACAGGATGGGGTGAGGAAGGTGGTGCTCTCATCCTTGGAGCGTCTCTTGGACTTCAGCATGTGAACCGTGACTTTGTACTTGCAGGAGAACAGCAGGCCCGGGAGGTTGATGTAGTTCTCCTGAGCCAAGAAACACATTATTCAGCCCTGATGACTTCGACATGTCACCCAGGTCAGCTCCCATGGAGCTTCAGAGATAATTAAATACACAGCGGCAGGGCAGATCACGTTCCCACTCTGGCCTCAGGAACATGCCCCACATTATATAGGACCACAGTGAAAACTCACATGGGAAGGGTTAGACCGCCATTCTACTATTCAAACTGCAATATCAATGATTTCTTTAAAAGCTCTCCAAATGCAAAAACAAAGATGAACTTAATTAAGAAGCAGTAACCAAAGTGGATTCATGTGTAATTTAGAAAAAAATGGTCTGTAAAGCCATGTTAATGAATTGTGCGCAGCAGTCTCACATTTTACGCTCACTTCAGACTTTAATTATCTATTGATCTTAACAAAAAGTGCCTTTCTCATCTCTTTTCGAGGAAACAAAAAAGGAAAAAAAAATCACGCTGACTAGTGGATTTAGATCTTGCATTTGTAATAAAGAGTTTCTACATTAATAGGCAGTCTCTTGAGAAAGAAGGCGTGTATATTCTCTCTGATATGAAACAGCTTTGATTAAAAGTGAATGAGGCGCTGTGCTCACATAAAAGCGCAAGCCTGGAATCCTTCCCAGCGATCTATAGAAAATGGATGTATATTTCCTAGCAACCAGAGCACTGGTCCCCAAAGAATGTGTTGATTGCCAGGCCTCTGCCATCCTGTATCAGCCTGAGCCCAAACAGTTAACACCCCCTCCCCACGCTCAGACTCCCCCAACCCCTACACAGACCCTATTGCACCCTAAAGGAAAGCCCCATGCAGGAGGTGAATGATTCCCCATTCTGGGAAACATTTTTTAAACTAAATGCGTTTTATTGGCCAACACACCACATGTCTGACCACACGAATGACTCATAACATTCAAAACAACAGCCAGCCATTTGCCCACTGCAAATCCAACACAACGGGGCTGCTTCGGGTTGGGCTCACTCAGCGGAGTTGTTTTCTTTAGAGGAGCTGTCCTTCACAAGCATCAGACAAAAGCTTAGCCACGTGCTTTGCATGGCACAGAGCTGCTGATCAAGTCATACATCCGTGCACTCTGTGATCCAGCCGTCAGTTTGGAAGGCATGAGACGCTTTACGGGAGACTGACCTGCGTGACAGATTTCTCCGGTCCACGGGTCTCGTTGTGACTGCAGTACTCGGGCATCCACTGGACGTGGTAGCGACTCACTGCTGGATCTGAGAGGAGAGAATATCACAGGCACGACTCAGTATTCAGATGTGGTCATGTTTTTATGATTTCACAAAATACAAAAATCATCCCACTTCATTTTGTTGGAGTATATGCAAGCACTAAACTTAACAGTACTTGAATCTTGAGTTAATTACTAGAGTGAAGTTGATCTAATGAGATGAAATAGTGCATCAACAGAAGATTGCTATTACGGAGAGTTTCTGTATTTGATCTCCTCTGGTCTGTTCGGCTTCCAAAACCAGACATGTGGCTTCTTCTTGGGTTCTTACATAAAAAATAATTAATGAACCAAAAAGGTGGTTGCAAAACAATTGTTTCAACAGATCATCATTACTGTTGCATAACTATGTATGAAAGTAGAGCTACCTTCAATTACCATACACACTATTGAGTGTTTAACTTCATAAAAATGCATGTATCTATAAAAGTCATCAGAGGATATCTATATGAAATATTATTGTGCAAAGTGACGAGTAGTAAGTGAGAGAGTTCAGATGAAACAAAGATAAAACACAAGGTTGGCTGTTTGATCTCCGAGCTTCTCCCCCACAAATCACAACGTTTGTCCTTGGGAAACACATGCGCACATACGTAACTCCCTTCAGACAAGGTGCATTGTGTTGCCAATTGAATACGACATCTGCAGTGATCAAATACACAAGAGTGAGAAGCGCCGCCCTTCTCCCTTTGAAATAAAATGAGATAATGCGGCTTTTAAAACCTCAAAACTGCACCTCAGCGCTCCACCAGTAAATGCACTTGGTTATCTTCCACCACTGCAGCCAATGAACATTAATCTGATATCAAAAGACGATCTGACGGACTGAAATGATTAACTGATGTGTATCTCGCAGATTACTACGTTCCCCATCTGAGAACTGCTATCACCGTGTCCATTATGGATGATCCTGATAACTTATGTCTCCGAAAATAAAAAAGAAACTTGAAAGTGCTTCCGTTTTTTATCTTTGCGTTAGCTTATTGACATGAACCTTTTCCTTTTGTTCGCTGAGGGCTCAATTCCCCAAACTAAACTTTTTCTGCTTCGTATTCATGAGGATGTTATTTTCTCATCAGAGGAGTGGGAGCTTGGTCATGCCAGGACACACTCACTCTCCTCCGTTACTGTACAGTAGCTCCGCATAAGCTCATCAGCAGTGTTTATCTGCCCATCACTCTCATCTTATGTTACTAGATTTATTATTCATTCGACTGTGTCGCTTGGATATGTGAAATACTTCTCCGATTAATAATTGAGTTATGCTATGTTCGCCCCTTGGCGGAGGCCTGCGTTGTAGTGGGGAGATAAAAGGGGTCCTTTGAAGGCTTAGACACAGATCTGGCACTTGGAGCCCCTGAGCTCTTTGGAAGCAGAAGAGAGGAATTACAGGGAACCGGGAAATCGGGGAAAAAATAAACAAGATATGCTGTAGCTGGGTCTGACGGAGAGGGGAAGTGGTATGTAAAACACCAAATGGGACATGGAAATCAGGTAGAGAACAGAACCTCAGCGATGTTCGATAAACGGTGACTGGAAGCGAGCCTCAGAAGCACCGCCGCTGTTGCTGCTGAGCTGTCCATTGTCTGGGTGCTGGGCAGACAGCGATATATTATCTGAGCTGTTGTACAGTAAAGGTTCGTTTTCGTCTGCTGGAGAGAACCCAGAGGGCGGGCTGCTTTAGATCACAGAGACAATGAGTGAGGGGTTTAATCGTGGTTCAGTTAACCTGTCCCTTTTCTCTGTCACACAAAGCAGACGTCCAGAGAGTCCAGGCCATCTGTGCGCGCGTGTGTGCGTGTGTGTTTACAGTGGTGGAACGCAGGCTGTCAGACTCAAAGCTAGGGGTCATCCTTCACACTAATGAGTGGCAGTGACACGCACTCTGCAGACCAGCGCCGCGAACAAGAGGCAGAAAAAGAAGTTGGACCGGGATTAACTCTCTGTAGCTCTGTAACACTGTGATTCCCAAGCCGCGCTCGACCCCCGTCAGCATCACTCAGCTCTGTGAGTCCAGGCCAACCTTACAAACAGCTCTGGGCCAACTCTATCTTCCCCCTCGCTCTCCCTCACTCTGATTCAGCAGTTGGTGTCTCACCAGGCCTCTCCTTCAGCCAGGGTTTGCATTCTTGACTCTAAGATGTGGAGTTTGGCTTGGGCGATGACATATATTAGTAACATAACATAGACCAGTGAATGGGACTTGACAGGTTACCCTGAGAGCATGGTTTTCAAGGTTTCCATATTTCCACTCCGGTATTAACAGAAGGGTTGGGGAATGGACACCGCTGGGACAGGCATTCCTATAGGCTTTAACCCCTTGCGGTGTTGCAACCCACTGCCGTTTCTGTTCCCTATGACATCAGGTCTTGTAAAACAAAATGGGCTGCTTCAACGCTAATGCGAGGGTGAGGATCTATTAAATACAGCTGTCAATAAATCCCATTGCACGGCTCCGGCTCTGTGTGTTTATTGTTCTTTACTGAACGGTGGCTCCGCTCTACCAGCCCATGTGCAGCTTTACACCAATTTGCCCAGGAGTCACGTTCCCAGCTCTCACAAAGACACATTCTTTCATACTTAACTTCACTCTCTATTACATTTGCACCATCTGATGCCACGTCTATGATAGGAATCTTCCATTGTTTGCATGACTGTGACTCAGTCATAAGACTTTTTTATGGCGTTTGTGTGTCATAGTGATTGATGGGTATAATGGGGTGCTAATTAGATTCTAACAAAGCTATAAATCAATATGGTAGAGTGCGTACCTCCCCGGTTCTTCCAGTAGACACGGACCTGCAGCTGGCCATCCTGGTAGAAGGGCGTGCCTACCTCCAGAGGGCCAGATGGGCGCTTGGCCAGGGTTGAACCAATAGGGGATATCTCCTCCTTCTTTGACTTGTGCACCGATTTCACTGGGATGAGAAAAGGAGAAATGTTTGCTGCTGTAGCTAAGACACAGCGTAGACTGTGTTGTGGCAGACTCTCCAGCATGGTAACAAAAACACACAATTATTTCTTTGTGAAACCACAGCAGTTACAACACGTCCTTTATGCATAGATCTGGTGTAATTTGATGGGTACACACAGCTCTAACACTGCCAAGGTTAGAGGTTCAATTCCCTCTAGAGCCACACATGCTTAAAATGTACAAACTCGCACCACTGAAGCTCGGTCTGTGCTTCCGAAACACGCCGCGAGCTCCGGATGAATGCAGTCATGTTGTCAGTGTACTTTGGCCATTCCTGCTTTTTTGCAACTCTCATGATGATTGTTTGCCTGAAGACTCAGTAATTTAGCAAAATCCAGCTCTCAAGAAAAACAAAAGAAAATTGGGATCTGCTCGGTTGGTCCAGCCAAACCCATATGGATCTGCAATCACAAATCTACAGCTCCATCCAGGTTTTTGTTTGATTTCAGGAAGTGCATGACCCTGCCTGTGACTCCTGATTGCACCTAACATGCTTACTGCGCTATCTGTTTCTGAGTGGGGACTTAATCAACATTAAGGTGCTTTGGCTAGACGTAAATGACATGTATATTATATATATAGTGTAACAAGATTAGGCATCTACAGCCATGATAGCAGCTCTGTGTGGCTGTGCAGCTGTGCCTTGAGTTAATGTCAGCATACAATGACACTGCTAATATGCTAGTGCCTATATGTTTCCCAGTCACAATCTTAGGTAAGTATGCAAGCATCACTAAACACAACGTGCAGCTGGGCCTGATGGGAGTGTCACTAGCTTATTTTTTGGACAAATTAAAATTTTTACATAAGTGTTTCTGTGGAGAAAAATCAAGAGATTAAAGTTGTTAAAATTCACTTAGAGTAGGACTGTACCAAAAATCATGACAACCCATATCTGTCGAGACCTTTCCCTTGAAAAACCACAAATATCAATCTCATGATGACGCCACAGGCAAAGTCGAGGGATCACCAAAGGCTTTAGGATTCATCTCCTGGGAAGTACAAATGTCATGGCAATCCATTCAACACTTACCAAATAATCAACTGACAATGTCATCCCTAGAGCTACGTCGCTAGGGCGCCCAAAAAACATTATTAAAAACAAGTCAGATGCATTTGCATGCATAATCCAAACAGAGGTATTTGTGTGAATTAATTGACTGCTACCCTTTGAAAATGGCAAATAATAAAAACAGACAATAAATTATTAGCACCAGTGTTTACCTGATTCATTATTCTGGTTGGTGCTGAAGTGAAGCGAAGCCTTGGAGCTCTTCAGTCGCACCTGTCCCCAGTATGTGACAGCCTGCAGCTCCACAGTGTAACTGTTGTTTTGCTGAAGCCCCTCCAGATCCACCCAGTTCTGAGCCTGCGAAGAGAGAAAAAAAAACACTAGCATGTTGGCATGTGCACATTACCACACTGTCACTTGAGCCTCCTTTCAAAGCCCCTGTCACCGTCCCAGTCATAGTTCCAGCTCAGCTCAGCTCAGCCCGGGCCAAGTGGGGGCCTGTGGGAAAGCCTTTCCTTTATTGAGAACACATGCAGAGTTGAGGAAGGCACCGTAGCGAAGAGATAGCCTTCAGGGTCTTGTGAGGGAGCCATGTTATCAGAGCCTCCCAGGGCTTCCTCACTGTGTTTGACTTCCAGCATTCCACCATCAGCGTGAGCTTGATGAGTTCTTGTTATTGACTGTGCGTGTTTTGACATTCCTCTACCAGCAGGCTGCTTTCAAAGCCCCGAGGTGCCAAAGTGGAAACCAGTAGTACATGTGTCAATAGGTGTCTGGTGTCTCTTACCTCTATCTCCTTGGTGCCACATCTGCTCTGCATTTCCAAAACTAATTCAGGAGAAGACACTATAGAGGTGTGTGTGGACTGTCTAGACAATCTGTCTTTTGGCTCTCTCTAATGAAATGCTACAGTGATACTAAGAGATACATGCTATCAGGCCACACGTTACTGGACATACTGCGCTGTGTGATTTAAGACGAGAGTGACCGTTTGTCATATGACTTCTCCGTAACATCACCCAGTGTTTGCATACATCACTGTGTCTTTTCTACAGAGAAACTAAAAAACCTTGTTTGCAATACTATCAAAATGTTTTTCTTTGGGTTCCCAACTTACCCAACTTAGGAAGTTGAGCTGTGTGAGCTCTTAGCCTGCCTGTTTGTTTGAGCTTTTGTAACCAAATTATATTTATCCTGTCTAGGTAATCGCAAGCGTGGGGGGGGTTGGTCCATGTGACATGCCAGAAAAAGGCCATGAAAGGCCATGAAACCTCTTCTCTCTGGCCAGAGTAAATACTTGAAAATGTTCCAGTATGCAAACTAAACTGATGTAGGAAGTAATGAGGGCTTTAACAATAAGGCTCGACAGGAAGATGAAAATGTCTGTTGGTTGTTTTTAGCTATCCTGTCCTGTTTTACTGTGTCGCAACTTGGTCTAAAAATAATGTATCATGTAAAAGATAATAACAGTTTAGGAACTGGGACTGTAGTTGTATAACAACTCAACTAGTAAGCTGCTGACTGTTGTTAAGATAAGTAATAAATAAATAAAGCCATATACCAACTAAAGTAGCTGAACTACACAATGAAATAAGAACTAAGAAAAAAATATGAATGCAAATTGTGATATTTAAGAAACATGGACCTTGAAATCATGATTTATCACTTTAAATGGGGCTATTTATCACACTTAATGTGTTTTCTTTCGAAGCCTAACAGTGCATTTAAGGGTTCTTTCATCAGTATAAGGAATCAAAACAACAGCGAACACATTGCACCAATCTGTGTGTGATTGATAACCTTGCAGTAAATGAAACTCCCATTCCATGTTTTAGCCATTGCAGGCCATCGTGGATGTATACAGTGATTTGTTGAGGCTGGAGGAAAGAGATAATTCTGAAGCCTTAGAGAGAAGACAATGGGGAGGGAGAGAAAGAACACATCACTAAGACAGGACGGGAAGATTACCCCGTTGGTGGTCTTTCTCCTTTTCTTCTTGGATGGCACCATGGACTTAGTGGGCACAGTCCAGCTCCAGAACACTTTGTAGTGATGTATGGGGATATCAGGCTCCTCCGACAGGGTCCAGTTGAGATGAGCTGTCACCAGGCCTTCGTCACCCAGTGTCACGTTTGTGATGCGCAAGCTGGTTGGGGCGGGAGGGGCGGACGGATCTAAAGATGTAGCAGCGAAATGAAAACAACTCTGTCAGTGTGAACAGATTTTAATACATCTGCAGGCATTTGGGGAGGAGGGAAAAGAAGGGCTCAAAACATCTTGGGCTGAGGCAGTTTTCAGGCTGAGATACCTTTCACCACTTGACAGTTTGCATTGCAGCTGAGGAGGGAGACCGGTGTGACACTGTGTAAAGTAATTAGTCCACCATTCACAATCTGCACTGAGATGTTATGACAGGTGTCATGTCACGTCTATGACAGCGTTCAGCAGGACCGAGAGCGCGGGTCAGGGGTTAACAAACACATGCTGCTCACTTTGGCTCTGCACTCAGCATTCCTGTGTGTGCTATAACTAATGTGTGTGTGTGTGTACACGTGTGTGCGCAAAACGAAAGCTAGTTCTGAGGTATCCATGTGCGCTGCGACCCAGCCTGCTGCCGGCTGCTGATGTCAGCCCGGTGCAGGAGGAGAGGCAGGGCCACATGCCAGACGCCAGACCAGAGGGAATAGCCCTGTAATGAGAAAATGATTCACGCCACAGCCCAGTTGGCTCTCCTCTCCACTGCCCTCTCCCACCTGAAACACATTTTATCCAGTCCAAAAACACAATCGGTCACATCAGTTCTCCATACCAGCTGATGTTGGCCGCGCAAGATAAATAAGCAGTCAGTTCTTACAAATTGCCCCGACAAAGTATAGTAGTGCAAAATTGCAATCAGATGATATGGGCCTACTATATAAATAACAATGGCATGACACACCGGCCAGGAGCTCATCAACTCCATGACAGCTCCCATCAATCTATCAACATTCTGGCACTGATTGGTCTGATTGGAGATCACTTTCCATCCCTGCAGCTGAATCCTTTTCCCACCTGGTGTCTGGTTCTGTCTGACAGCCATCCACAACACTCTGGGGAGCAAATGTATGATGAAGAACTGACAGGACAGGTGAGAACACACACACACACTATACTTTTTGTCTTTTGGCACTGTTTTTAGTGTTTGGCAGAACATGGAACGCACTTAAGACCTCTGCCAGTTGTAAACAACTTTATCTACCCTTTAACTTTATCTAAGTTTCTTGATGTACACTCTGATAAAGGAAAAAAAGACAGCTCTCCACACAATGTAGATGTTTTACATATGAATTCAAAGCTGCTTCCTGAGCCACTTATTCTCAATATATGCGGACCGGTGGGCAGATAAGCTCTGTCTCTACATGTCAAACAAACACAGTGTATCTGATCTGAATCAGATGTTATCTAGTCACAATATTATATTCACTAACGCGCAAGGCCTGGGAACCACACAACAGTTGGCTGTAACTTTAACAAATGCCATCTGCAACACAACGTGGCTATTTAGTGTTATTGAACACTGGAAACGTAGTACAGAAGAGCTAAGCTGTGACACAGAACGCCATCAGAGCGCGTTTGCACTAATCTGTGGCAAAGATCTGAAGTGCGCCTCGGTTGCGTCACTCCCACTGGAGTGACGCAAGACAAGACCAGACAGCATTCATTTGTAACCTGCGGTATCCTGACTAATTCAAATGTATTACATTTTATGTGGCTGTAAAGAAGCAGGGAAACCCTTCCTTTGAAGACACAAATGAAGATCTGGTTGTTCCGCAAAGAAGAACACCCAGTCATTCCTCATTACTTTGCATCGACATGTCTTAAATTCTCATTTTAGCATAGTGGCTAAATGTGTGGGAAACTGTGGAGGGGATATACTTATTACCAATTCAGTTTAATGCGACAAAAAGAATAAATTCAAGAGTTTCATACTAAGATATGGATTTACATAAAATATGAGTAAGCTGTGTGAACACCAACAGTCAAAAGTGATGAATGTATTTTGACTTTGTCATAATTAGTGCACTGCTGTTTAATGGAGTTTGGCTTAGGAGGGGATCACACAAAAAGATGAATGCTAAAACATGTTTTTCAGGCCTCTAAAGAGGTGCAAGGTGCAAAGCACAGCTGAATAAGAAAAGATTTCATTTTTCAAAACAATGCAGATTTTTTCCTTGAGTTAGATAAAGTGAGCTCAGACAGCTTATTCCCTATAAACAATTGTTTTTTCTGCTCAGATAAGGAGTCAAATCCGGTCTGAAAACTCTTTCCCAAGGGCTCCACCTGTTCCAAGGTCTTAACCACAACAAATGGGGGGGTGGCGGGGGCAGAGGGTGTCAAACAGGAACTTATACACAAAGCAAGGCCACACACACACACACACAAACGCATATGTAGATACACACACTGACCTCTGGAGGAGCGGAAGTGTTTGCTGGGTGCAGTGAAACCTCGGGTCCCATGGACATTGACTGCAGCAACTCTGAACTGGTACCATCTGCTGGCTCTGATGTCGGCCAGTTGGACGCGCTCCTCTGCAGTCTGAGAGACAGATGGGGGGGGGAAGCAAACCACAGGGGTCAGGGTTCACGCAGGGTCACAGCCCCAATGTGAGTTTGCTGCCACATCAGTCATCTGTGTGTTTCTCTTTGCCAAACTTTCAAAGACACTGTGACTGGGAGGAATTTGCAACCGCGTGCAACAGACTGTCGGTGCGGCGCAGCACTTTCACAGCTGTAGCACGTGGCATGCTGGGACATGTGAAGCTGAAATACAAATCTCATCAAAAGAATGACACAGACAACAACATCTGACAGGATCTAAAAGGACAAAAACCTCTCACAGCTCACTGCCGTGCCTCAGTCTCTTAGATGTCTTTCATATCTTTCCTACCTGTGCCACTGTTTCCCACTCTGTGGCATCGTCCTCGCTGGGATGGATGCCATAGTTCCAGCGGCGCTGCACCACATAGAGGACAGGCTCCACGGATATGTTGAACTTGGAGGACCAGCGGATTTCCAGCTGACCCGACAGCTGCTCCAAAAACACCAACTCTTTCCTCGGCTTCAGAGGGACTCCTAAAAGTACAAGACGATGCTGTGACGAGAGTTATACCACCATCACTGCTGTGTGGAACACTATAGGTGAGCTACAACATGAAAATGTGTTGTTTTCCCTCTAGTAAGTGAAAGTCAGCTGGAAAGATAAACGACACACTCAGAGCTGGACAGATATAGATTTGAAAATGAGACATGACCTCACCGCAATAGATTTAATACATGCTGTGGGTCAACAGCATCATCTTTCTAGTGTGACAGATTGTGATATTTCCTGGCCAGAGTGATGTGTTTTATTAGCTGCGCTTCTTAGTAATGATACACACAGTTTGCATTTAGGTATGCGAGATGGCACGTGTAACGTATCTCTCTCTCTTTGTCTCTCTCCGGCAGACGCACATGTGCAAACACACACATATAGGTGAAGTTAATTTGCATCGTTGCACTTCACGTTCAGCCTTTCAGACAAAGCCGATGTGGCCATGTGTGATAAATTAGAGCTCTATTAAGTGCAGGCCTGGGACAAACACCGCGCCAAGTCGGGCCGAGTCGCTCAAGTGAATTTACTGCAGTGGAGACGTAGTGAGCTGTTGATTGAGCGTCGGGCACAGTGATAATGAGATGGAGATTGGAAAAGTAAGTTTGAAAGTACAGGAGAAGGCTGAATACATCCCACAGTTTTCAATAAATCACCTAGCACTCCAGACCATTATGTTGGACCTCTGTCGCAGCCGGGCGGCCCACCGCCACTCCAGCATTTATAAACAGCATCAACACACGCTCAAGGCTACTGCACAGCATGTCGGTAAACAACATAATCAAGACTGTGTTCTGTATGCAGAGCGCTTGATCTACTTATATTTCTATTCAGTCTTCATACACACCATGTTAAAGTGATTGAATGATGCATATAAATCCTGGAAGATGGAGGAGGGTCCTTGAGCCACACGCATAGAGAGTCAGTACTTTGTTTTGTCCCGCTGATAACAGCTTTCTGCATACTAACAGCTGGGGGTCATTGTGCTGTGGTTTCACAGCTCCACAGCCAATTGTGTGTGTGTATGTGTGTGCGTGTGTGTGTGGGTGAGAGTGTTTGAGAACAAACGTGTCTCGCTTCCTGCGCAATACTGAACACCAAGGTAACCACAGCATTCCTCCTCCTCTTCTTTCTGTCTTAGCTCATCTTCCCACAAAAGTCACACAAGTCCTCCCGCACGGCACAAATCACATGCGTGCACAAAAAAATATGAACGCACGCACGCTCTTCCACAATAGGGGTGGGGAGGGGG
>OMNW01020158.1:39646-81774 GCA_900303245.1 Selene dorsalis | reverse complement strand
CCAGATGAAGCAGAAAGCCTCTGTGAATGAGCTCCTGATCAGCAAGGTGGTGCCAGAAGACAGTGGAGACTACAGCTGTGTGTGTGGAGACCAGAAGACCACAGCCAGCCTCAAGATCAAGGGTAGGAAGAAGATGTTTAAGAGTTGGCCTATGGACTGTTTATGGAAAACCTTGTTTACCACATTTTACTGTGGAGTCTTGTCAGTGTTTGTGTTGTGTGTCTGTTTTTGTTGGATTGCAACAGCTGGACCAGTGTTGCCGATGTACGTGTCGCTATATTTAGAAAGCGAGAAGAGGAAAAAGAGAGTTGCAAATATAATGTCATACCTTGCATCTACCCTGTTCAGGGGTGGCAGAGAGGCAAAGCAACAATAGACAATGCTTCAGACACAATTTCAAACTTCCTCTTTTGTCTGAAAATGTAAAACAGTAAAAACACATAAATGAGAGATTTTTTTGTGCTTAATTTGTGTCATGATATAATGCTGATCACTAACCAACTAAAAATACTTAGCCCAACCAGTGATCTTTAAACACAAGTTGGAGAGCCAGGAGGCTGAGGAGGGAGCCAGCGTTACTCTGCAGTGTGAGCTCTCTAAACCTGGAGTCCCAGTGGAGTGGAAGAAGGGAACACAGGTCCTGAAGTCTGGAGAAAAGTACCAGATGAAGCAGAAAGCCTCTATGAATGAACTCCTGATCAACAAGGTGGTGCCAGAAGACAGTGGAGACTACAGCTGTGTGTGTGGAGACCAGAAAACTACAGCCAGCCTCAAGATCAAGGGTAGGAGGATAAGTGATTTGAACCCCTATGATATGATAAAATTTTGGAAATATAATGTTATTCGTCATGCTGAAAAATTAACCTGAATTTTGTGTTCCAAAATTGCCTCTGCAGGTAGTTTATTGTTCATGTTCAGCCACAAGTTACTTCAGACACTTATGGTGAATTGATAGCAAAGGTATTTGTATTACACTTAAATTATATGATCTTGGAGCACCTGTATTGAAAATCTCGCTTTTGGTGAGATATTTGTCAGCATTTCTTTGTTTTGTCTGTTGTTGTCTCGTCTTGTCTCTGTTTGCTGGCTCGTAAGAGGTCAGCTTTCTTTGTGAATGTATTGTGTATATCAGATTCATCACATGTTTCCCTGAAGTTGTGGTCAATCAGCAGGTTGGATGCCACTGCTCGTTTCGCTTTCGTTAAATTTTAATTTTCTTCTGAAGATTATTTATCACCTCTTTTACCTTTTCTTTTTTCATACTCTTTATTTGAGAAAACAAACCCAAGAAGGATGCAACCAAGAAACTGGCTGTGATACCACAGCTGTCTTTTTTTGTTGACTTTACTTGTTGCTGTTCTTTTGTGGGCCTTGTGTCATTTTTTTGTTTTCATAGTTGTGAAATTGGTCTTTGTGTTGTGTTGTAGTCACCATCTTCATGTTGTGGTCCTCACTGACTCCTCTCATTGGTATAATTTTTAAATTCTGACCCATTTTGTGAGGCAAAATTTACTCATCATGGTAAAGATTTATGGATTGTTTATGTTACATTTTGAATTAAGTTGTCTTCTCTTAGCTGTGAAGCTGTCGGCTCCTCCTTCAGCTTCTGTGCTGGAATCTAAAAGGCAGGAAACCAAAGGAACGGTGGAAGGTATGGAAGAAACGTGGCGATATATTGGTTTGACTTCAGCTTCATGTGCTCTGTCCATCTTGATAATGGCCTTCGTGTTGCCATGTGCAGGCTGCCCCTGAGTTGGACCTGCACCTTGTTGCTTATACGCGTCCCTCTGGCATTATTTGTCCCTCGTTTGGCAGATGTTGTTTATCAAAGTGTTTCAAATGCTGCATCTGGGATTGTATCTGAATTTTCACGGCAGTCTTTCCCACTGTGTTTTTGTGTTATGTGTAAGAAAAGAAAAGAAAAAATAGAACAACAAAGAAACAAGAACCCTTTGTATTTGTGCCAGCTGCGTTCGTAGCATGTTGATAGTTTGATAATGTTGGTGTTTGCTGGCTGGAGTTTTTGTCTGCACAGTTGACTTGTGTGCACCATGGGTTATTGTTGTTTACATAATGTTTGTGTGGTTTGACACGATAGAGGATTATTCAGGCTGTGCTCAGGTGTCAATATCAAATGCCGTTTGTCTGCCAGTGTCCCTGGTTGCTGCCTTTACACTGCAGCATTTCTATTTCCATGTGATATTTTCAGCCAAGACCCCTGATGTTTCACCCATTGCTGCTAATGACAAGCACAACAGGCAGGAGATATATGAAACAATAGAAGGTAATTTGAAGATTATTGGCTTTGTTTGTTTTCATAGTCCATATGTATTTGTAATTAATCCATGTCTGCAATGCAATACTTGGTTAAAATGAAGCTAAAATTGCAAAACTGGCTGAGTCTTGGTTGCAGACTGATGATACTAGACAGAAACGTATTGGCTCACGATCTGTCTTACATTGTGTCTTGTTGCTTGACAGTCAGGCTGCATATGGTTTTTACCATACATATATTTTTTATGACTCAAAAGCCAGAGCTGGAGCCATAGTTTATTTCCGTTGTCTGTCCATCCATTCGTCCCATCTTTGTGGACACAGTATCTCAGTAACACCTCAAGTCAACTTCAAATTTGGCACAAATATTCACTGTTTCAATTTTTGGTTTGGTTAAAGGTCACAATGACCTCACAAAACACAGTTTTGTAGAGACATGTTTATTTCATCAGGTGCTTTTTCTGACCTTTAAAACTCATTGATTTTAACGTTGAGTTATTACATGAATAAATATTGTGTATTTCATAGCTGTCACTCTGCAAACTACTGGAAAGACTCCTGACCAGCACCTCCTCAAACAGGAGACTCAGAGAGATTCACAACAGCTGAAAGTGGGAGGTGAAGGTAATGAGGCACATATTTGCACGGCTTTTGTTGGATACTGTAATGTCTATCAGCGCTGAAAGGAGTATTGTCATTTGTTTGATGTTCGGCATGATTTCAGGTTTGAAGAAATACAACATTCAGAATTGGAAATGACGGGAACAGTTGGCAGCTCAGTTTGACTTAACGATTTGTGCAGCTTGTTGTGTTACTTGTTTGAATGTTTGAAATGTATAAAGAAGGTTGCTTGTGGTTTCTTATTAGCTCTATGTTGCTATTTTGTAAATTCCATTTTGTTGCAAACACTGTTTTTTGTCCAGTTTTTTGAATACCTTGTTACTGCGAGTCTGTGTTGACTATGGGTCGTGTTGATGTTATGTGTTTATGGCGCTGGTCTGGTATGGATTGTGTTCTGTGTTGGACAATCTATGAGAGAAGAGTGCAGCTTTAGTTGTCTTTTGCTTGTAGCTTTATTGATTCTGATCTTGCTTTCCACTCTCAGTTTTATTGCTTATAGACATCGACATATTTAACGTAGCATAAGGAAATCTATCAATAAGCCAAGTTGCAATAAGGCAATAGTAAACCCTGGGTACTGGCTCGTTTATGAATGTGTGTGCTTTATTGTTGGCGGTTGTCTTCGGGTTACAGCACTCATCTATGTAAGATTTTGAGTTCAATGCCATGTTTTGTCTTAGTTGAGAAGATTCATCCTGGAATATCTGTCAAACAAGAGACCCAGAAAGAGGGGACCAAGGGGCCAAGAGAAGGTATGCAAGAATTTGAGCTCTGTCTCAGCTTCCTGCTTTCTCATTGTTTCCTGATCTTGCACTGTGGATGCTCTCTACTTTCTCTTGTGTATTAAGCTCGTCATATGGTCGGCTGTAGCTTATGTGTGTTGCTCTGATGGATTGGAAATGAACAAAAATAACTGAGAGTAAAATTAGTTTTTAAGGTTGGGTTTTCAGAATGTCAGAATGTGAATATAGAGAAGATGATATAATAATGAATCATATGGGATGCTGTATTGATTTTTGGCTGCTGCTATGTAGTATTTGTCCTTTGTCCACTGCAGTCTGTTATCTGGTGTTGGAGAAAAATCTTGTGGTCATGGCACTGTCTATTCCTTTATGACACGTCGCTTTTTTTCATTGCATATTGCATGAATATTTTTATCACCTTGATCTGAAGTAAAGATTTTTGACAGTTGTGTCACTGCTATCGCTGCTCTGTGGTATTTCAGTATCTTGGAAATTGTACCTTTCAAGTCTACGTGGCATGTTGCTTTTGATATGTTGTATTGTTCGCTCTGTTGGTGTAGACTTGTGGTTTATGTAAGTTGAAGTAAAATCTATATTATAATATGCCTATAAATAACTTCAGTTGCAGCAGATGAGTCACCAGTTTCAGCAGTGACCTCCAAAGTTGAACCTGAGAAGCAGGACTCCAAAAAGACAGTGAAAGGTATGTGGTAGCTTTTTAAAGACACTCCAAGAGTACACTTGTAATGAGTGTAAATGGGGTTCTTTAGGGTTTTTTTTCATGCTGGGATTTTGCCAAACACATGCTGTGAGAGCATATGCTACACGTCCAGACTGTTAAGATGTGACAGTGCTGTGTCTTGAGGGAGTTGTCAACAATTTTGCTCATTTGTTCTCTTGGCCGATGAGTTGGAAATGGCATATTGGCCGTCCTCACTATTGTTTGTGTTTTTTTTGCCAATATTATTCTTGCCTTTGTGGTGTGATGGGATCAGATAGGATCTATTTGCATTGATTACACCTGCAGTGTTACAAAGTCACCTTAAAGGCAGAGCTACAAAACTGGGCAAGAGATGGTTGAATTTTTGTGACACATCTTGTTTCTCCTCCCTTTAGTTGTGTTCTCTCTGTGGGCTGTGTATGCTGTATATTTAGTCTTGCTTGTTGTTGACTTTATAGTAATTAGTGAATATCTGATTTGCTGTATCCTGGATCCTTATCCCCAGAGAGGAATAATTAAGAGTTGAGCTTGACAGATTTGATAAATGCTTAGCTGCCCATCTATTAGAATGGGAGCAGGAGCAGGGATTACTGGCTGTGCCTCTGTAGTGTGTATATGTACCGTTTGTGTTGTATGTTAAAGCAGTCGTACCTTTTCTTTGTTTTGTTTTTTTTTTCTATTTTTGTTTTACTGCTATTTTATTCAAAAAAATTGGCTTGGTCAGGTAAGTTCAAATGTATCATATTTTATACATCGCATACTGTAGTTAGCATCTGGCATCCAATCTGCAAGCCTATGGGTTTTACCAAGTACACATCAACACCTTGTGTTATTCAATTCTCAGCTCTTCCTGTCACAGTCATTCGAGAGCTAGAGAGCCAGCAGGCTGAGGAGGGAAGCAGTATTACTCTGCATTGTGAACTTTCTAAACCTGGACTTGCTGTCGAATGGAAGAAAGGAACTCAAGTCCTGAGTACTGGAGAAAAATACCAGATGAGACAAACAGGGTTCAGTCATGAACTCTACATTTGTGATTTGACACCTGGAGACACAGGAAACTACTCGTGCTGTTCAGAGGACACAATAAGCTCAGCCTGTCTTTCAGTAAATGGTAGGATGGAGACCATGCGGTCATCTCATACTTCTGTCTTGAAGTCTTTCATTTCATTTGTTGACTCATTCTTCTCTGTTTCACTGTATTTCTTCATCACAGTTCTTGAACTTGCACTGTAGATACAAATCAGATCATTTCTTCTCATCCATTAGCTGCCCCAATCGTATTCATAAAAGAGCTGGAAAGCCTCACAGCTGATGAGGGGGACAGTGTCACCCTGCAGTGTGAGCTCTCTAAACCTGGTGTTCCTCTGGAGTGGAGGAAAGGAGAACTTGGTCTTTGTCCTTGTGCCAAGTATGAAATTAGAGAGACAGGACAACTTGCCACATTAATAATCTGTAATGTGGAATCAGAGGATTCTGGGAGTTACACATGTGACACTGGTGACCATCAAACCACTGCACAACTAACTGTGAAGGGTACGCCTGCTAGAGACTGCTGTTTGCAGTTAAGACACTTGAGTTGCTTGTTTAAAAGACTTGGACAGTAGACTCAGTCATTATTAAGGGGCCCTCTCATACTAGACATGAATTACTGGACCTTTTTATTACTGCAAATACATTGTATTTCACAAAATATGCAGTATAAGATATTTTATCTAAATTATGAAGAGAGAAGCTTTTACCATAATTATGTTGCTTGTTGATACATTATTAAGTAACATAAGTATGTTAGGAAAACCAAAAACACAGGAGGTCTGGTACAGTAAATTTGGGATTTGACTTGACTTTAGGTCTTGAAACTAAGAGACTTGGCTGTGTATGACTCACTTCCACCTCTGCCATTTACTTTTGAACTGAAATGTAGTTTTATCTGTTCTTTGTTGTCCTAATTTCTTTTTCCTCATTTCCTTAATTTCCTTCCCCTGTAGCTCAGCCTGTCCTTTTCAAAAACCAGCTGCAAAACCTTGAAATACAGGCAGGGGAAATTTGTAGTCTTCAATGTGAGACCACAAAACCAGGTGCCAGTGTGATCTGGAGGTGTGGTGACACTGTGCTACAATCCAGCAGCAAGTATCAACTGAAACAGGAAGGAACTGTAGTCGAGCTTGTCATCTATAAACTGCAGGCAGCTGACTCAGGAGAATATTCCTGTGATACAGGCAGCCAAAGGACTTCAGCTGTCCTCACTGTGCAGGGTACGGTCTGATTCTTTACAACTGTCCTTTTCTCACATTCTCTGGACTCACGACTTTCTGAGTGTCCTTCATCACTCCATTCACACTCTTGTTGATTGTCTTCTCACAAAGCCACACTTAAGTGTGAAATGCATCATCCTTTCATACAGAGACCCCGTTTGGGGTATTTTTGATTGAAGAATGATTTCTCATCCCATGAGTGTTCTTGTTTTGCTCTCCACCAACACTTTGGTTGAGCTTGCTCACTGATCTTACCATCTCATCATTTGTGCCCGTTTCTGGTCTTTCTTCACAAAATTAACACACTCTTCTCTGTTTCTCTTGACTTGCTACTGCTCATAATAACAGTTTAACATGAATCTTCACAGATTTTTTCTCACTTCGATCACAAGCTTTACAATATTTGCAAGATCTTTGTCCAGATGTTCACAAGAAGTATGTAACTATTTTGCACAAATGTATTTGCCAAACAGAGGTCGAGGTTACCATCCTGAAATTCTTGGAAAGCTGCGTTGTGTATGAAGGTGAAGATGTCCACTTTCAGTGTCTGGTTTCTCATGAGGAGGCACCTCTGGCCCAGTGGAAACTCCAGGACGTCCCACTACAGAATAATGAAATGAATCTAATCAGGACTGAGAGTCAAGTGCACAGCCTCACTCTCAGAGGTGTCACCACAGCTGATTCAGGAACAGTCACTTTCACAGTGGGAAACCACACTTCCACTGCTTCTCTAACAGTAAGAGGTAAGAAAAATTTTCAGCCCTTTACTTCTCAAGACAAGAAACTGCTGCCTCTGCAGTAACATTTGGACTTGGACTTGTCCAGTTCATTTGTTATCTGTCCTCTTTCTTGTTGGACACCCACTTTCTATCTTTACAAACCATCCTACAAAGCATCCCAACACTTGGGATGCTTGTGATTTCCTAAAGGTCTGTCTATCACTTTCTATTGACTTTTGTCTCACTTTCTTGTTCATACGAAATGTAGATGCATGTGCACTTCTCCGTTCACTGAATGTAAACTCACCATGTTTCCCTTTTCCATTTAAACCTTGTAATGAAGTTACATATTGGTCATGCTGATCAATATGTTTCCATTTAATTCTTGTGTCCTATGCATTACATTTGAATTACTGTATTCAAATATCGTAAAAAAAAACATTAAACTCAAATAGTTTTAGCCTTCTATTCCCCTTATTATTCCATGTTCCCTCTGACAAAACCAAATGTACTTCCATTACTTTCAGTGTCAATTGAATGTTTAGCATACCACTCTTAAAAAGATAGCTGCGCAGTAATATTTTCTGTTTTTCTTCAACAGATTCTGATTTTTTAATTCAGTCTATTAGTGGCTATCAAAATATGTTTAAGTGCGCCAAGAATGGCTTAACTAGTGTTTTTTAATTGTTCTGTTTTGAGATTCTCAGTTGTACAGTTATTGAAATTGTGAGTATAAATAATGTGACTTCTGAGTGTTCTGATGTGTTTTGTAGCGGTTGTGTTTAACTTAGAAAGTTAGAGATAAATTATCCTAATTAATAATGGTGTTTCTAGCAGCTGCACCAGTGTTATTCAAGAAGGAGCTGGAAAGTCAAGAGGTCACCGAAGGAGGCAAAGCCACCCTGTCCTGTGAAACATCCAGCCATGACTGCAAGGTTACGTGGTGGAAGGGCTCAACTGTGCTCATCGATGGGGAGAAGTACACCATGGAGCAGAGAGCTACCACTCACACTCTGGTGATACACAAGCTGACTGTGGAGGATAGTGGAGAATATAGCAGCGATACAGGCACCAAGAAAAGCACTGCTACCCTGAAAGTGAAAGGTAACAGCGCATCT
Source organism: Selene dorsalis (assembly GCA_900303245.1). Lineage (NCBI taxonomy): Eukaryota > Metazoa > Chordata > Actinopteri > Carangiformes > Carangidae > Selene > Selene dorsalis. Next base: position 73,326 of record OMNW01020158.1, on the reverse strand, counting down.
GTCTTTTGTCTCCACGTATCTTCATCCTTCCTGAAGTTCATTTAACATCCATCCACTCCATTCCCAAGACCTGGATCATGTTCTGTACTCAGCCTTTTATTCTCTTGGTTTTCACAGTTCAGGAATTTTATAGTTTTGGAATGAAATTTGAGTTTTACTTATAAATTACCTTATATTAATATTACATTTTTGGTTTCATTTTAGATATCATTTATTTGATAATGTAATGCTTGTGAAATCAGTTGTCTTAAGAATGGCGCAGGGAACAGTATTACAACCATGACCCTTAGCTCAAATTTGAGGATTTAAGTATTAAGGAAGGAAAAAAATTTGATTGGGTTATGATGAATAAGCTCCTCACAGTGATGCCTTCTTGAAGCTTTGCTAAAGTCAAACCACTGACCACCATCCCATTCACCCTCAGAGCGTGTGCGCATCATCCGAGAACTCTGCGATATTACGGTGACAACTGGGCAGGATGCTGTCTTTGAGGTTGAGCTGTCACACTCAGGTGTGGTAAACGGAGAATGGTGGCTTGGAGACAACCTTCTCCAGAATAATGATCTGAATCAAATGAGCAGCCACGGCAAAGTGCACCGTTTGGCCCTGAAGATGGTAACCACAGATGAATCAGGAGACGTTGCCTTTGTAGTGGGAGAAGAGAAGACTGTTGCGTGTCTGGTGGTGGAGGAGAAACCCAAAGGTAAAGGAGAAGACATGGTTTCTTCAGATTTTTTCTCACATCCATCTCCATAGACCACTAAACAGCTTTGTCTTGGCAAATGGAAATCTGAGTGCACCATCATTCCCTACATGCTAACTTGTAGACATGACATCTAATCTTTGCATTTATTTATACGGTATGTTATTTAAAGAAATTCTCCCAACATACTAACAGAAATAATATAACTAAAGCAGGTAAACAACTTAATTATGTCAGTTAGTTAAAGATAGAATGTTTTCACTACTTACCTCATCAAATGCTTGTTTGATAGCTATAGTTTTTAATGACTCTTGACATACCTCTGACCAAGTGGTCAGATCATAATTTGTGCTGCTGTGTGAGAGTATGCAAAAAGTAGTGCATGCATTTATGTATTTATGTACATAGTTTTGAAATGATTTATGTCAGGGCTGTAAAGAAAAGAGAAAGACTGCATTTAATTGCTACTGCTATTAAATGTAGTTTTGGGTTTCTTGTTTTTTCAGTGCTAATTATAGAAAAGCCGCAAAACACCGTGGCAGTAGAAGATCAAACTGTCACTCTGGCCTGCACCATATCTGACACCAAGGCCACTGTCACCTGGTCCAGAAACAATGTGGCCATCCAAGCAGGCCTTAAGTATGACCTGCGGAAGACAGGAGCATTCCATGAGCTTCGTATCCACAATGTCGTGCCTGGGGATTCAGGAACATACACCTGTGACACTGGAGATGCAAAGTGTGATGTCACCTTGACTGTGGAAGGTAAAGAATGATGCCACTTCTAAAGAAAAAAAAAAAGCCTTTTTCCATTTGATCAAATTGAAGACTGGACCAAAATAGGATTGAAATGGACAACTGAAATATTCTTGAAATTCCACTTTGGTCAACCACACATCCAGTCTGGCATCTCATCACATCTTAGGACCCTCTGAGATGCTCATCATTTCAACTATCCGATGTCAAACGTATCATCTCAACATCTGATGCAATTCTCCCATTTTAAATTCTCACCAGGTGCTCCAGTGTTCTTCCAGAAAGAGCTAAAGAACCAGGACGCAATAGAGGGTGATGATGTCACCCTGCGCTGTGAGCTGTCTAAGCCAAGTGCCCGTGTTGAGTGGCGGAAAGGAGGCATGGTCCTCCAAGCTGGTAAAAAGTATGAGATGAGGCAGGAAAGGTGCATTCAAGAGCTGTGCATATTCAACCTGGAATCTGAAGACAGTGGCTTCTACACCTGTGATGCAGGAGACCAGCTCACTACAGCTTCTTTGGCAGTGCAAGGTAGCCTCCCTTAAATACTGTTGCGCTTGTTCTGGATTGTACATTTTTTGTCTTGATGATGTCATGTTGCTTTCTCATTCAAGTGAGTGAAATGCAAACATTGAGTAAGGCTCAGTGTGTGCATATTTGTATTTTTTACTCAACAGTGAAAGAAGTCTTCCTTGTTTCTGGTCTTAAGACCATCGACGTCTTTGTTGGGGAATGGGCAACCTTCTCCTGTCAGCTGTCTGGTAGGGCACCTGGCAAGGTGCAATGGTGGCTGGATGGTACCTTGCTGGAGAACAGCCCCTCTAGTGAGATAGGGCTGAGCGAGGGCCACATCCACACACTCACCTTAAAGAACCTGGCAACAGATGACTCTGGCACTGTCATGTTCAAAGCTGGAAGTTTAACATCAACTGCCAAGCTCTTAGTCAAAGGTATTATGTCACAAAAATAACCACTAGAGACTGTGAAAAAAGCAGCATCTTGGTTTACACCCTGCAGCATTTCACACCTGCCATTTGAAATTTTACAAAGACAGTAATTCGTCTAAAGATTTGCTGTTGTCACGACAATGCACAGTTAAACAATTGGTAACATTTTTCATCATTTTTGAACGGCACTGGTGGCTAAAATTTTCTGTTTTCCACTTTATGATTAGAATAAACAAGAGGAATGACTTAAAAAAAAAAACTTTAAATATTCCTCTTAAAAAATATGACTAAGTATTCAATGAATTATTATTGTTTTCTGCAGGTTTGCATAAAGTTCATAAGTTCATAAAATAGAGTAATAGTTGACATTTGATATTTCAGTGCTTCATCATGCATGAGCAACATTGTTTCTTACATCATTCATAATGCCATATGCTTTGAAAATGTACAACTGGGTGCAGCACCACAGAAAAGTTTTGTTAGAGCAGAGCAGAGAAACATCTAAACAATAACAAGAACTTTCTGGCTAAATGTGCCAGTGATCAGAAATGATCAGCCATTCCTTTTAAAGGTGCTATTTGTAAATTTTGCTATTGCTGTATAGCCACTATTAGCAGTTAGCAGTAACGGCTGTTCACTAATTGGAAATGGAGGAAACATTCTGCATCAAGTTTCTTTCCTTTACTTGTAAAGAGCTGCTTCCTGCAGTGGAAAGCAACCCTCTTGTTTCGCTTCTATATGTTGCTATTCATTTCTTCTGCTGAATTTGCTTACCAGCTAGCTCCGGCCCACTTGGACTGCTTTGTCACTTTCCACAACACAATGTTGACTAAAGCTTTCATTGAGACAGGGAACTAAACAGCTGTTCATGCTGATGTTGGCTATGTAATAATAGCAAAACTTTAGAAATATCTCCTAAAGCAAATATCTGTTATTTTGACTCAGAGCTGTCTCCTGCAGTGGAAAGCAGGCTTTTGTAGTCTTTACAATCTGCTGTACTTCGGGCTGCTGAAATTATAATATGATAATCACGATTATGTTTCTCACTTTTCAGATCACAATCATTTGTTTCACTATTATAAATCTTCAGCTCAAAATAAGGTGACATGTTTTTGTCCCTTAAAAAATAAATGTAACTGCAAAATTCCTACAAGAATATATATGTAAACATTGTCCATCCACAATCAGTTGTTTTACCCACAACTATAGATTGCAAATATACAATATATACCACACACACAACAATTGCTGTTTTTTATATAATCTTATATAAACTTTTATATAAGTGACAAAACTCTTAAAGGTAGGGTTGGAAAAGTATTTCTGGAGCATTTTTTACTGAATTGCTTGAAATCCTCTTCATACCCCGATTACAACCAGTTAATGTAATGCTTTTTCACAAAAATGAAAAAGGTCAGTCAACTGTGGAACGAACAATCCTGGAAAAACACCATCCAATCATCTTGAAAGCCACGTTCAAGATGATTGGATTATGACGTGTCAAAATCAAACTGTCAACTCTGTCCCTCCCTTCCTCCTCTGCGCGTACCACTCTTCATGCACTAATGGTGTGCATGCTCAGTGTCTTCAAAGAGTTACTACACGAAAAAGACAAGGACAGTTAATGTAGCACACTGAAGTCCAGTAGGTGGCAATGTACCTGTAAGCTGGGTGCTGAGTGGTTTATTATGATGTTAGGTGTTTTCTTTCATGTGAATGAGCCATGACAAAAAGCTGGCGGAAATCAATGCTGCACAGTGAAGCCCTGCTAAGAAAGCTGCTTCACTCTCATTGGGATTACATTGGGTCGCTCCACGGAGGTATCATTCGCGGAACGACCCAATGCGGAGCGATCCTGCGTTTTGGAGGCGGGCTATGTACCGCGGCCGACAAGCACCTTGACTTTGATTTCTCTAGTCTTTATTGTTACCACCAGCAGTTTACTTAACAACTTGATCAGTCTTTATTGTTCAGGCTAGCATTCCTTGTGGCGAAGGAGGGTGTTGCTACTCGTCCACTGGCGCCCAGTGTTTCGTGTCACTCATCCAACATCTTGCTGCTCTCTCTTGTTTTGACTCATATAAATGGCCCCTTATGATTTAGGCCAGATTTAAATTTGATTAAGCTCTGCTCATCTCAGTGAACACTACTCTGTGTTGCAACTGCTGTTGCAGGTATCGCCATGTCATATAGATACTATCATACTCCTGCGTGCAACTGCAACTGTCTTTGGGAAGCAGACACCAGCTAAAAGAAGAATGCTGGGAATTATTTAGGAATCCTTTTTTTGTTGTTCTAAGCCAGGCACTCTTGAAGTGTCAGATGTCAAAAGCATTATCGTGATTATTATATGAGAAACTGTGCGGCCCTAATTGAATCTCTTGGAAATGTCAATAGTCCATGATTTTTATTTGAATAACATACAGAAGGCTTGGTTTTCGTCATGTTTCATCCAAGTTGTATTGTGCAGAGTTAGTGAACAAGTGAAAAAAGGTCAAAAAATGTTGTGCCAGTAAAGTGCTGCTCCACCCATCCGTTGATTACTCATGTTCCAGCTCTACTGCTCCATCCCACAAAGCCCTGTCCTTAACCTTCAAGCACTAAAACTCCATAAACCAACCTTGAGCTTGACATTTCTGTCCACTTATCATACTCTCCCCTACCCTACCGCCAGCTCCTCTTGTGACCATTACCCTGAACCTTGACAGTTGGGCTTTTTGACCCCCTGGATGCCTACAAGGGACCATACAGTGGTCACAGTGGACATTAAAATATACATTACAATACTGTACCACAATACACATACAATTTCTATTGGACATTCCATCAAAACAATGTTAGTGACACGTGAACATTATCTCAGTAAGCTTTTGGGGGTTATAAAGCCCGCATGTCATTCGGCATGTCCTGCACATACCTGTATATCTCATGGTCAAGGCCTGACCCTATGACCCCTGACCCCATCCTCAGATCCCACAGTTGAAGTGGTGAGCGAGATGGAAGACCTTCGGGTGGTCGAAAACCAACCGGCTGAATTCATCTGCCAGTACTCACGGCCAGTCAAGGCTCAGTGGAAGAAAGACGGGCAGCCAGTGCAGCCTGATGGCCAAAGGGTGGTAGTGGAGCAGGACTGGAATGTGGCTCGCTTGTACATTAGCTGTGTATCTGCTGAGGACAGGGGCACATACTCCTGTGAGGCACAAGGGACCTGTGTGGTTGCCTCACTTCATGTGGAAGGTGAGATTCTCTCCACATGGAAAGACCACCATCCTTCAGGCAATCTCCTCTGCTCCCTCAAACCTCACAATAGTTGGGCCAAATAAAATGACCTTTTACTGATCAGTTTGTGCCATTTGTTGGCAAAATCCCATATGATTTGAAATTCACATTACAGTTTTCCTTGAATCTTTTTTGAGTGTGCTCTCTTTCTTTCTTGATTTTCCACTTGTCTTCTACAGGGAAGCCCATTCGCATTGTCCAGGGACTGGAGAATATGGAAACCTTTGATGGAGGTGAAGCACTGTTTGAATGTGCTCTCTCTCGTCCTGAGAACAAAGACTGCTGCTGGCTTCTTGATGGCAAACCAGTGAAGGAATCCCCTAATGCTGAGATTGTTTCATTTGAGAGTGGTCTTCGTCATCTGCTCCTGCTGAAAGAGCTGCATGTTGAACACAGTTGCACAGTGACCTTCAAAGCTGGCACAGCATCCACATCAGCCCAACTCTCTGTCAAGGGTAAGTCACCCAGATAAATTCTTTTAAACTTTGAATCATGCATTCTTGTGCAATTGTCACCTTTTATATTTGACTGTGTTTATTTCTGTCATAAGGATGGCAACTGGACATTGTAAAGGGTCTAGAAGACACAGTGGCTGCAGTTGGAGAGAAGGTGGAGTTCTGTGTTCAGCTGACTGAGCCTGTCCCTGTGGCAGAAATAGCTTGGTATGCTAATGGAGTTGAGCTGAAGCCCAGCGATCTCTGGGCTATGCGGGCGGACGGCTGTTCTTATCGCCTTGTGCTGAGACAGGCACCACTTTTGCCCCAACAGGAAATTACATTTGCTGCTAGAGATGCTCTCTCTGTGGCCAAGCTCTCCATCATTAGTAAGTATCTGATAACCAGCACTGCTAATAGGCCATACAGTAGCGAACAAAATATTTAAAAACTTTTTTTTTTAACTTTCCTTATTGCTATGTTTTTAATCTTTTACCTTTTTGTATCATAATATTGAATATATGGTACTTATCCAAAAGTCTGAGGTCCTGTATTGACCTGGCATTAACATCTACCTTGGGTGATCTGACCTCAAGTGAAGAGCTCCAATTAAAGGTGTCACTGACTGGTCACTGGTCACATGTTGAAGGCTGGGATGCATTCAAGGACTAGCTACTTACCAAGAGGTGTCCTTGTGCTTGGGTCACCAAAGATGCATGTTAGAGCCAGATCTGAACAGGGCCGTCTATATCAATTGTCACTATTGAGAGCAGACATAAAAAGATAAACTGTTTATTTTGTTGTCTTTGCTCCGTATTCATAATAACTACTTTTCCTCCCTACAGCTGCACCTGATCCCCCAGAGGACCCAGAGGTCCTCAGTAAGACTAAACAGTCTGTCACCCTCTCTTGGTTCACTCCACTACATGATGGAGGGAGCCCCATTCTGGGATACAGGGTGGAGATGCGACTGGTAGACAGTGCCCTCTGGCTTCCATGTCATTCTGAACCTGTGTGTAACACAGAGTTTGTGGTTGAAAATCTTGTTCCAGGGGGTGGCTACAGATTTAGGGTGGCAGCCATCAACAGAGCTGGGACTGGAGAGCCCGTTGAGCTGCCTCAGACTGTGCAGCTTGGTGAGTGGCCATTGTTTAGTTCATGAAATAGCATTTATAATGTCCGCTAAGGGTGTTTGCCAGAATATCTTGCTTTCCATTGCTCAGTTAGCTATTAGTATTTATATGAGATGGAGATAAGAGACAGAAAAGCACCTGGATCTGTTTGGTTTTATAATATATAGTTTGGTATGTGTGTAGAGAATTTTTAGTTTTTAGTGAGACATACATCATTCTACCAAATGATGTGATTATATTATAGTGGAGAATTAGAGTTAGAGTCTTCTAAGCTACTATATTATGTGTGTTTGTTTTCTCTATATTATACAGAGGCACCTGCACCTGTGCAGCCACTAATTTTCCCAGGTAAGACTGTGTGCTTCATGTGTGGGTTTTTTGTCTTTACTCTTCAAGTCCTTCTGTAGTGAAACATCTCTTCACTCTTATCCCTCTTAAACGCCTGAAGCCTACAAATGTCTGTCATACAAAGTTGGAAGAAGCACAGTTTTAATAGCTCTAACACCAGTCTGTGTGTTTTGCGGTGTGAATACCAACGTAACATTATAAGACATTTATCAAAGTGGCAATGAAAACTGCATTTTGGTTGTACGTACAGAGGCAAAACAGGCAGACACAGAGGAACTGGGGCAGCCCAGTCTGCCTCCAGAAGCTGCTGATGAAGGTGACGTCCATGAGCTCTGGGAGGCTTCAGCTAAAAAGCGGCGCATGAGTCGCGAGCCCACTTTGGACTCCATCACTGAACAACCTGAGGAAGATGGTAAAAACAAAAAAGGAGAGAAGGAACCGAAGTCCTCAGAGAAGGTGGAAATAAAAGGAGAGAAGGAGCTGGCCACTGTGTCTAAGAAGCTGTCAGAGTCAAACTTGTGCATCAGCTCTGAGGATGAATCTTTATCAGGCGGGCAGACACTTGTGTCCTACCTCAAGAAAAGCAGTACATCTACTGTCACAACAGCTCGTGAAACAGAGACAATGACCACTGAGAGGTTCTTTGCACATTTCCAGATGGCAGATCAGAAAACTGAAGTAAAAACAACCACAACTGAGCAGACAGAAGAGACTAACAGAATGGAGATCAGTAAAGAGGATGAGCCTGAGCTCCGAGACGCTGCTGTTAAGATTCAAGCTGCCTTCAAGGGCTACAAGGCCCGCAAGGACATGCGTCCTGTCTTCAAAGATGTCTTCAAAGACCAAACCAAAGAACCTAATGGTACCATACATCTGGAATGTGTGGCAGAAGGTAAACCTGATAAGGTGCGTTGGCTGAAGGATGGAGAACTGCTGACAGATGGCAAACACCACCATATTGATATCTACAATGATGGTACTTGCTCACTGGTCATCACTGCCATCACCACAAAGGATACTGGGGTTTACACTTGTGAGGTCACCAACAAGTTTGGAGTTACCTCTCACAGTGGTAAGGTGACAGTAGGAACGGTGAGAGAATCGTCTGGGCGACGGCCGCTGACAGTTGGCTACAGTGCAGACAGCGAACCTGAGAGCTCGTCAGGTAGTGAGATGGATGAGTCACTGAGGCAGGCGAGCAGACGTCTACGACGCCTGTTGCGCACACGTCTCCCACCAGATGTTGCAGAAGAAGCATTTGTCAGTGCAGATGAAGGAGACCTGCCCCCCCCTGATCCTCACTCTTACCGTGAGGATGACACTTACATTTACATTCGCTTTGAGTCACGGACAGAGGCTGAAGTTGCCTCGAAGAGGTTCCAGGAGATGTTTACAGTCCATGGGGTTCCTGTAGAGACAGCTATCCTGGAGGCAGGGCTTCAGAAAGTGGAGCTGCGAATTAGAAAGATGGGCTACATACAAGATGGCACACAGACCCCCACGCAGGAGAGACAACCTCCTGCATTCATGACTGGTTCTCCAGGTAATCATTATACACTTTTTATGTACTCTCTAAATAATCAATAAATAGCTCTCTATATAAACTGTATCATATAGCTGTCTGTCGTGTAAAATGTATTCTGTCTGTCGATTCTATCTGCAGTTTGTGGACAATTTAAATTGTAATTATTACTTTCTATTTGCTCTTATGTCCCAGCTGCCCCAGTATTCTTGACAGAGCTGCAAAGCCAAGACGTTCCAGATGGTTATCCAGTCAGCTTTGACTGTGTTGTGATTGGCAAACCCCCTCCAACTGTGCGTTGGTTTAAGGATGGCAAATTGCTGGAGGAGAATGACCATTACATGATCAATGAAGACCTGGAAGGCTGTCACCAGCTTATCATTACCACTGTGCTGCCCACTGATATGGGTGTCTATCGCTGCACTGCTGAGAATAGTAGTGGTATTGCTGCCACTAAGGCTGAACTCAGAGTTGACAGTAAGAGAGCCTACATTTTATGCACAAACACACGCTTATGTTTACAAAATATGAGTGGAATAATTACTCATCTACACTCTTGAATTCAAACTCCAAAGGAGGATGTGTGAGAAACAAAATAAGAAAGACATCCTGTTTCTTTTGACTTTCTTTCTGCGCGATTGTTTTACAAGTAAATACAGCTGAAATCACGGCAATCTTTGTCTTAAATGGAAGTGTTTGGTGATTTTGTCAGACAACATTGTAGTGATAAGATTAGGGTTTTAGCAGTGCAGAGCAGCATCTTGGAAATGTCTTACAAGTTATCTTGTAGTCTTAATAGGCTGCACTTCTGTCACAATTTCTGTCATCATTGTTTAATGTTATATCTTAATTCTTTCCATCAGTGTCTTGCAGCTCAGATTATGACACTGCAGCTGATGCTACTGAGACATCTTCTTACATTAGTGCCAAGGGATACATGTCCAGGTAAATTCAATATGAACTGTTCTCATGGTGTTGAAAAAAAGTATAAAGAAAGTTATTTTAGAGTATTCTGTGCTCAATTGTTGAGATTAACTATTCTACTGGTCTTGTGCAGAGAAACTGAGACCTTCGAGTCTGTGGCTGAAGACGATCAGCTACCACAAGTTGTAGAGGAACTACATGATCTTAATGTTAGTCCAGGTTCACCTTTTGCTAAAATGCAACTCAAAGTAAAGGGTAAGTTTATTAACAGAGATCAATAATCAGTTCATAAAAGGCAAGAAAATTACAGCTGTAAAGGTTGTATTTAGTCAACTTACTTACACAAAGCTGCCAATGACGGAAGTAGAGTAATATTTCTGAAATATTGTCTTCTAGGCTTCCCCAAGCCCAGAGTGTACTGGTTCAAAGATGGCCACCCTCTGCGGCCCTCAGAGAGGATTCTCTTACTAACTGAGAGAGATGTTCACAGCTTGGAGATTCTGAAGGTCAAGAAAGACGATATGGGAGAGTACTCTGCTTATATCAGCAATGCAGCCGGGTCTGCCTACTCCTCTGCCCGCCTCATAGTTCTGCGTATGTATGCAAATGCCTGAAAAGCTTACTTCAAAAAGAGCATCAGATAGTGTATTTAATTTTGTAATTACTTTTGGCTTAGTTAGAGATTGCTTTTGAGATTTTTACAGACGCGGTAACATTTGTATTTTGCAACAGGCCCAGGGGAGATTATGCCACAAGATAAGAGAGGTAATTTAATATTCATCTTACACACATGGTACAGGTATTTTAGTAGATATAATGATAGATTATATCTGATTGTTTTTGTTTTATGCTATATTTTCACCCGTAACCCTAACCCTAAGACCCCAAGGAACCCTTGGTGCCACCACGTTTCCTTGAAAGGTTCAGCAACAGAAAGGTGAAACAAGGAGCAAGCATCACTCTGTCGGTCAAAGTAGAAGGTGTGTTCATGTCAATGTTTCATCTTAACGTGAAAAACTAAAATTTCATGAATTCCCACATTATCTGTCATCCAGCATAGATTCCAAGTTCTTCATACCCACTTTTACAGGGTCTCCCACTCCTATGGTCTCCTGGCTAAAGGAGGAATCAGTGGAAGAGGTTCTGTGGATCAAGCCTGATACCAAGGGATACAAAATAGCAAGCTCTGGACGCCAGCACAGCCTGATCTTGATGGATGTTGGCACTGAGTACACTGGTGCCTACACCTGTATTGCTACAAATAGAGCAGGACAGTCCATCTGCACTGCCCACCTCGAGGTGGATGACAGTAAGGAAAACAGACATCTGAGAAGTTTATGTAGAAATATATTGAGCATGAGAATATCCTTGAACTAGAAGACCTTCATTAGAGGGCGAACGTCCCATTGCCTTAGAATTTGTCCCCGATATTTGATTATGACTGCTTGTGTTTCTCTCACTTTTCCCAAGCACCACAACCAAAGAAAGAGACCAAACCCTCAGAGTAAGTTTTCTTTGAGAGTTTAAGGGCAATCGCGCATGAAAAAAGGGCATATACAAATACAAATATCTGGAAGTAAATTGTATCGTTTAATTCTCAGGGTTCTTGGGATTACAATTAGTCCTCCAGAAGATGATTCCAGCACCGGAAAAGGTGAGACCTATACTATTATTATGTATGATTTTCATTCCTATTTGCTGTCTATTTACCTTCTGTTCTCCACCACAAGAGGGTAAAATACCCTATCTAGGTGAAGTAGGTACAGAGGAATTCCTCATGAAGCTCACCTCCCAGATCACTGAAATGGTATCAGCAAAAATCACCCAGGGTAAGTCTGTTATTGACCTTTTTGTCTATGCAATTAAAAATCTGACCATCAGATTCTAATTTGACAGAAATCCAAGTCAGTCAAGAAGCCTGGCTTGAGTTGAATTAAAGTTATGAGGTATGTTGTCATAGCAGGAGTAGAGAGGTCATTTAGGACAGAATATGGACACATGGAGATGTTTCAGCATCAGAGGTTGACTATGGAGCTAGATACCTGTGGGACGTAAGCTGTGTGTAAAAGGTAAACACTAATTCACTAATGACAAGGAAAGGGAAGAAAATAGACGGTTTTATTCAGTTTGAAATCATTAATTATTTTGTCATTAGACATGCAGCAAGCTAACAGGCCAGATAACATACTGTGGGTCAGAGAAATTAAACCAAGTTCCTAGACTCACAACAGTATAGAGGTTTTCATTCCAGCCAAACACTGCACCAGGTGATTTCACTGTGAGGAGTCATTCAGCCAGAGGGGAGAGCCTACCTCTTAAATCATCTGTTTTTAACTGTGGTTGGAATAAAAACCTGCTAATTCCCTAGCATTTTGCTAGACTACACTGAGTGGACATCTTGGTATTACATATAAAACATGCAAACTACCATGAATGGCTTGGTTAATGCCTAAGATTTCATAGATAATCCACACATTCTGTATAGTATTTTCTTATGTGCCTGTCAGGTTTGGTTGAATTCAGTGAATTCATTCTGATTATTCAAGAATTGTGAAAGTGGTGTTTAAATCTGAATGTTTTAACACTTCAATTTTTGAATTAGAATTCATTTTCCAGTAGATCTGGGCTCGATACCAAACTTGACAGATATGTTTTCCTGCTTTTCCTAGTGCTTGTTTTTCCAGCATGTTTTGCTTTACTCACGTGTGGATAAACCTCTCACTGATTCATACAGACCTCATTCCCTCACAACTTTCATCCATCAGGTTTATCAATCCAAGCAATTGAATGCTCATTCAATCATTAATTTGTTATTCAGACAGCGCACAGAATCATGAAGTGCTCCAGTGGATGAAAACTTGGCCCAAAACTACCAGTATGTATCCCAAGTGCATCATCTTCATAATAACTACATTCTTCTACAAGGAACATGAGATATGTTAGAACAGGGTTGAAAAAGATGCAGCTTGTTTTGACTTACATTTATTATACATACAGGAAAAATGTGTTATGAATTAAGCTGCAATTAAAGAGTTCCCAGGTTTTCCAAAAGCGCCTTTTCCATCTCATGCTGTCTGTGAACCTTTACACCTCCTCATGCATCATCTTGCCTTATCAAACTGGTGTCCCCCAACTTTGGATACATGTTTACAGACATGTATGTTAATATTGTCTGTCTTGTAGATTTCTCTTGTATTGTCTGTTGTCACAGAACTAACATAGCCAGTAGGAATTAGTGGTTGCTAACAAAGTATTTTGAATGATTTCAATGTTGTGGTGGATTTTTGCACTACTTACCCTCTACAATATAGTCATACATTTTGAACCAAAATTTTAAAAGATAAAATGAATCCAGGACTTGACAGTTCCCGCCTCAGCTGAGCTTTGGCAAACTGACTGGTGTGATTACTAACACCTGCTATATAAATCCCAAATGTAATGGTTGATAACAATGGCAAACTATACTTAAAGATATAGATTATTCTTGATATAGGCTAAAGCTCTTTACACACCTGACCTACATCTCTCTGATTCCTTCTGTCTGTCCTCGCTGCCACAGCTTCATTACGCGTACCTGGTGTTGACAGTGATGATGAAACCAAGACTCCCTCTCCATCGCCTCATCACGGTCGCTCTCGTCCTCCTTCCCTCATGGCTGACTCCTCCTCAGAGTCTGATGAGGGTGATGCCAGAGGAGAGGTAATAAAGAAGAAAATACCTGTACTGTGCAGTTGTGTCTCTTGATAACAAATGGACATAAAAGGTGAAAGATGTAATAAAAGTATTAATATACAGTTTACTAGGGAAAATTCAGGAAAATCTTTCCAAGTGGAGAATTTTCAGTGTGAATAGCAATTAAACCAAGACTGCAAGAATAAACTGTGAGGGCAGCTAATACTGGATTTATGTCATGCCATCAAAACATTTTGCAAAATCTCATGTGAATTGTCATGAATATACATTTTTACAGATGTTTGACATCTATGTGGCAACGGCTGACTACAACCCCACTGTGGCAAGCAAAGAATCTATCTCTCTGAAAGAAGGGCAGTATGTTGAGGTTTTAGACTCAGCCCATCCACTCAAATGGTTAGTCCGGACAAAACCGACCAAAACCACACCATCCCGCCAAGGCTGGGTCTCACCTGCCTACTTGGACAAGAAACTCAGAGTATGCCTCAAGAATATCCAACAACACAACATATTAAATGTTAGCTTTTTTTTACCGTTTTAAAAGGTAATAATGAAAATGTTTGTTATTTTAGCTCTCAGCTGAGACAGGTGATCTTCCAGAGACAAGTGTAGAGGAGGTGACTGAGGGTGAATACAAGAGGAAATTATTGTAAGTGCAGCAAATCTACACTCACAAGGCAAGTACTGGAAACAATAGAAGTGTCATAACCACGTTTTTTCCTGTTCTAGCCAAATGTTACAGGACCTGATAAATGGTGAGTCAGAGTTTGTAAAGGAGATAGACTTCTTCACTTCTCATCACGTGAAGCATGCAGACAGTCCTGATGCACCACCTGATGTCAGTGGCCAAAAGCAAACCATTTTCAGGAACATCGATGATATCAAGTCCTTCCATAGCAAGTGAGCTCACCTACTTAATACTTTTAATATTGGTTATATATTTTAAATGAAAGGTAAAAAACTGGAGAACAAGATTTTCTCTTATCATCAACGCATTTATTTCCTCTTCATTTTTGTTTTTAGGGCTTTACTTCCAAAGTTGAGCGACTGTGACACCGATGATGATGTAGCCATGTGCTTCCTGAAGAACAAGGAGGGCTTTGAGAAATATCTGCAGTACCTTGTTGGTCAGGGTCAGGCAGAGTCTGCAATCAGTGACAAGTCTGTCCACCACTTCTTCAAGGTAACAAAGCACTGCTCAAGTAAGGCCAGAGCTATTATTGCTCTTAGACCTTTAAACTCTCTAAGTGTAAATTGACTCCACTAAAAATACTTTTGATGTAAGAATTTGCAGATTATTTGTTTTGTGGTGACCATGTATGCATCAGTAAAATAATCTTAAATTTTTATTAATTAAAGTCTTCCTATCATTGCAATGTAGGGGTACACTGAGAAAGTTCAGGCCAGTGCAGACCCTGCAGATCCCCCTGTACGCAGCATCAATGCTTACCTCCAACAGCCACTGGACAGGATTCAGAAGTACAAGGCTTTCCTCAAGGTAACAGCTTTGAACTGCAGTCTCTTTACGATGTATCACCTGCATGATTGAGGCACTTGATTTTAGGTCTGTGTTATTATCACCTCGGTCGTATTCATGTTTCTGCTCTGATACCATCAGGAGCTCATTCGAAACAAGGCGAGAAATGGTCAGAACTGCTGCCTCCTGGAAGAAGCTTATGCTATGGTGTCTGCACTGCCTCAACGCTCTGACAATACTCACCATGTCTCCATGATCGAGAACTATCCTGCCACTCTGGAAGTTCTCGGAGAGCCAATCCGACAGGTAGGATATTGCTTCAAACTGATAAGACATAATTTACTGAAAGAGAGTCTGAACACACTCCACTGTATCTGTCTCTGATTTTTTGCACCAGGGACCCTTCCAAGTGTGGGAGGGAGCTCCTGGAATTAGGACGTCCTCTAGAGGTCACCACCGCCACGTCTTCCTCTTCAAGAACTACTGCATAATCTGTAAACCTAAGAGGGACAGCAACACTGATACACAAACATATGTCTTTAAGAACATGATGAAGGTAAACACACCCTTTTTCTGTTTAACAAGAAGATGTTCTTAAGGAATCCTCATCAACAATCCAAATGATGCTCTTTGTACTCTCCATTTTGTTACAGCTGAATAACATTGATGTGAATGAGACAGTGGAAGGTGACGACCGTGCCTTTGAAATCTGGCATGAACGTGAGGACTCTGTGAGGAAATACACTTTACAGGCCCGAACTGTCACCATCAAGAATTCATGGTTGAGAGATTTCAGAGAACTCCAGCAGCGATACAGCACACCTGCATGGAGTGAGTGGGAAACAAACACATGTACACACTTGGTTTAGGGTTAGGTTGGTTTTTTCTGTGTGTTTTTCTCTCATTTATCACCTGTAAACATTGCCTTTTATGATTCATCTCTTTTCATAGGTCCCCCTGACTTTGATGAAATTCTGGCAAACTGCACAGCAGAGCTGGGACAGACTGTTAAGCTGGCCTGCAAAGTCACTGGAGTGCCCAAACCTGTGGTCACGTGGTACAAGGGTATGAAAACTTTCCACCATATTTTTCACATTAGTTAAGCTGTAAAATATAGACTGCATATGGTAAAATTGCCAAATTTTGTCATTAATTCAATACTTAACATGTTGGACATAGATGGACGTACAGTGGAGGCAGACCCCCATCACATCATCATTGAGGACCCTGATGGTTCCTGCACACTGATCCTGGACAACATGACGGCTGATGACTCTGGCCAGTACATGTGCTTTGCCACAAGCTCTGCTGGCAATGCTAGCACTCTTGGAAAGATCACAGTTCAGGGTATGTGGCATAAATTATGATTGTGTACCTAAAATAACTGATGTTTTCATTGATAACTGTAATGCATCCTTATAACAGCTGTAATCAGTCCAACCTACCCATTCAGTGAGTTATGAAATATAAGAGTGAAAGTAACCTCTTCTTCAGAGAATGCCGCTTTACTGTTTAAACATGTAATTCATTTTGATGTGTATTCTTGTAGTGCCTCCTCGTTTTGTGAATAAAATGAGGAATGCTATCTTTGTTCCTGGTGAGGACACGCAGTTCACCTGTGTCATACAGAGTGCCCCCAACCCCAAGATCAGGTATGGATTTGTGATTATAAAACTGGCAAAACATTTTGATTAAATTTAGTAAGTTGTTTGACATGTCCACTGTCTGGCTGTGTGCACCTGTTAAAGGTGGTTTAAAGATGGCAGACTGCTGACTGACCAGGAAAAGTATCAGACCTACAGCGAGCTCCGTAGTGGAGTTCTGGTCTTGGTAATAAAGAACCTGACAGAGAGAGATTTGGGACACTACGAGTGTGAGGTTAGTCTGCACCACACAGTGCAATACTTGTACCATATTTAATAATAATAATGATAATACACTTTTTCATAAACAAACAAAACATTCAGACTTCAGAAGGTTTGCAATATACATATTATACATACATCTACAGACATACATACACATACATCTTAGTCTATTGACATCAGTTCGCAACAGTAAGTCACCTTAAAGAGTCTAAAATCACATCCCTGCTGTTTCCAGCTGTCCAACCGCCTGGGCAGTGCTAAGTGTGCTGCTGATCTGGTCCTACCCTCTGCTGTGGCTCGCTCCGGTGATCAGGCCATTACCATTGAAGGTAGGGACACAGACTTTATCCTTGCAGAGTCTCTGAGTCATATAAAATAATCCTTATTGTTCCTTTTGGTGCAGGTTTAAACATAGATTGATGTGCTCTGAGACATACATCTGTTTTTCTGTTTCTTTCATAGTTACCGAACAGGAGACTAAAATACCAAGGAAAACCATCATTATGTGAGTGTAATTTCACTAAACTGTCCCTTGTGTGTGTTTATTGTGAAGATATTGCCTGCTAAAACAAACCATAGGCCAACAGGAAATTTTGAGCACTTCAGTGTGTGTGTGTGTGTGTGTGTGCGCGCCTCTCTCTGGCCTCATATATGCATCATTGTGTTGCATTTAAAACCTGAGTGCAAAGGATTCTAACATAAGGATGATGAAAGGATGGGCTGTTTTCACCAGGGTGCTGTCTTCTTTAACTGGTTACTTTATTATTGCAGCTCCTTATACAGCATCCATGTGACATTTAATTTTATTTATATAGCCCAATATTGCAAATCATAAATTTGTCTCAGTGGGGTTGACAGATTGTACAGCATTCGACCCCATCTAGGGTGTAATTAATTATGTTATGGAAAGAAAGTATGAGGTCATGTTGTTTGGATTATATCCTTCTCCTTACAGTGAATAGTGCAGAAACCTTGTGGATGCATGTGACAATTGCTTCCTCAACTTCAGACTTTCCTTTGAGGCCTCTGGGGAGTCACCTTTTCCTAATTAGTTACATAGCTCAGTGTCGTTTGCATGAGTGACTAATGAGTGGCTATTTAAGCTGGCAAGCATCAGTCATCAGTGTGAAAACCGCATGTTCCCTCTTAGTTTGTACTGAAGACCTTCATCTGTAGCACTGATATTATCTGTGGTCGTCTATTCAATCCAGTGAGGAGACTATAACCACTGTGGTGAAAAACCCACGTATGAGGAGGCACAGATCCCCTGGCCTGACTCTTGCTGGAGCCCACCGCTCTGAAACATCCACCCCAGAGCCCTCTGCCAGACTGAGGAGGATGCCCACTCCAAGAAAGACCACTATCCCTACCCTCTATGTCACGCAGCCCGAGGGTGCTGACACCAGAGCCATGGAGAGCAAACCCAGGTGGGTTGAGGTAGAGGAGGTCATCGAGTACAAGGTCAATAAATCTCCCAGGCTACCCAGGAGGAGAGGCATCTCACCTGCAGCTTCTGACCGCTCAGCCACTCCCTCCAGACCCAAACGGTCTCCACCGGAAAACCCAAACGCTAACAATTCCAACAACAAGCTGGTGCAGCAGGCTCAGGCCGAGCTGCCTGGAGACGTCAGCAGCCAGCCGCTCTCCTGGGAAGAAGAGGAAGCTGCTGCTCCCTCTGGTTCTGCCACTGTGGAGCCATATGAGCTCTCAGAGGTCCTCACACCAGCTGGAGAGGACAGCGATGACCTGGACGATCAACAGACTGTCATCTTTGAACCTGATGATGAAGATAGTGATCAAGATATGTTCAGACAGCATGAACCTAAGGTCCTGAAACAAGGAGATCGTGTTTTGACCCTCGAGGACTTGGAGGACTATGTTCCAGAAGAAGGAGAGACCTACGGCTCTTCCAACGTCGTCACTGAAAAGCCTTGTGAGATCTCTGTGCTGCAGAGGGAGATCGGCGGGTCCACAGTGGGACAGCCCGTGTTGCTGAACGTGGGACGGCCTGTTGTGGCACAGAGGCAGAGGAGCAGCTTCTTCACTCGCTTCAAGGAGCACCTGTCCGGCAGTCTTTTCTCATCCACCGGCCCTCAAGCCAGCGGAGCGCGATCCAGGACTGAGAGGCACGTCCCCATCCAAGTGAGCCACGCAAAGCTGGAGGTGAAGCCATCATACTGCTCAGAGGTGCAGAGAGTTGAGGGTGGGCAGCAGAGCTTTAAAACCAAAGTGTCAACTCAGACCTATGGCTACACATCAGTGGGAAACCCAGTCACTCTTCAAATTAGAGATAACCTTGATCAGAACCAGTAGAAGCAAAGATTTTAACCTACCACAAACCCTCTTAGTCTTAAATGGGGACATTTCTACTTACATGATGAAAACGAACGTATCCTAACCTCAAGTATCTTTTCTGCATTTGACAGACCATTCCATTTTGAAAGCTCCCATCAGAAAGTGGGCTCGTCGTGAGTCTTTTACTTTTTTTTATGTCAAATGATCAGAGTCGCCCAGTCTCTTTAGACTAGGCCTGTTGGAAGGTCACTGTAAGCAGGTTTTCAGTCCCATGTTATCAATGCACATGATAGACAGAAGCTACAAAACTAAGGTTTGACATTTTACTGACACTTTCACCATCTGTTGAGCTGAGTTCATCTCATCACATTTCACTTATACATTTATGTACTTTAATGAATTCATAAGCCTTGATCCACTATTATTAACTGATCCAGGCATTATCTTTACTGATGACTCTTGCCAGATTCATACAGAAATAATTATACAGTAGATATTTGAATATACATATTTTTGCAGTTTTACTTTTGTACCTTTTCGAGAAATGTTGCCTTTTGCACCCATGGAGTGCCTTGAATTGCTGGATCAGCAAACGCTGGGAGTTAAAGACTATTGATGAGGTCATGAGTGCATGCTTCTCTAAATGTGCAGGACTGATTATGTAAAACCAACAACAGGACTTCAGCCACTGTTATGGTCCATGAGCTGTTGTCAAATTATGGTCAGTTTGGTAAAATCAGACAGAAGTTCTCTACTGCTTTAGTCAATGATTTCTTAGTGAGCAGCTTCTGCAAACGTGACAAGCAAATCCTTGGTAATGTCACATTAGATCTCTAACTTTGTTTGACTGCACATCTGTTTGCGGATGTGTCTATAATTGTGTTATAATTGAACGTTACACTCGGTGTTTTTCGACATTTTGACATCTGTGAATGCAGTGCAACCACCCGTGAGCTCACAGGATGCAGGGATATTCATATGTAAGTGATATTTAGTTGAGTGACTGCATGTATTTGCTTTTCCAGAGCGGACGTGTTTATCCAAAGTAACCCAACCCGTCATGTCATATTTTGATTATGAACAAATGTTTGTGCAAAAAACTTGAGCTCAGAATTTACTACCTTTTCAGTGCAATTTAGAAGGTGATTAGAATAACTGCCTCCTTGAAGATGTGTGGTGTTGGTGTTGTTTAAAATGTGTTTGACTTAGCTACAAAGATCATGTTATGTAATGATATTAAAGGCACTAACAGATTTTAATTTTAGTTTTTTTTTTTTTTTTTGGAAACATCAGATACTCAGTGTTAAATCTGAATTAAATAAATGTATTACAGCTACTTTCTTTTACATTTCTTACTTACAGCACGCATACAAATAATTATTACTCCAGTATTGTGTTTTTACATATTTATTGGAGTTTCAACAGGTAACATAGTCTTACTGCTGGGTGTTTAATGAACTTAATACATAATGACACAAGTTTAACAAGCAATATTTTAATAGCTGGTTAGGACTGCATGCATCTCAATGAATATGATGTAACATTTCCACAATTAATTATTTAAATAGCAGTGAACAATACACAGTTAAAACAGGGACACATAATTGTCTGCACAAAGGAATGGGTATCTTTAATGTCCATGAAATTCATTTTGGTTTTGAATTTGATATTAACAAAAGAAGCCAATTCACAAATGAATAATTAGAAATGTTTGTTCTTAGCTTTCAAGTAAAAGTAGGTTTACTGTGTGCTTCATTCTAAGCAATATAAAAAACATAAATGTGCCATTTAATTTGTCTTGAAAGTTACAAAGTTCTCCTTTTGTTATGAGTCCAAACTGTTTGGTGTATGTAATTTCACTCTGCAGCTGGAGCTGCAAAGTGATAAGGTTACACAATATAAAAGTTTTACAAATTTACAAACATAAAATAAACAGTTCAACCAATCTGTCATGGCCTCCACCCCCCAAAAAACAAACAAACCATGTGACATTAGATGTTCTATTGTTTCTTTCTTCTAAGCAACATTTTCTACCCGTGTCATGGGATTTTATCCTTCTACAGCACTTCAGTATTTATCCTTATCCAACAAACCAAACTGTTATGTTGTAAGCACACTATGTGGCCATTTATAAAAAAGTCTGTAAAGCAAAATCACTGACCAGCACTGGAATAGTTATATTATTTCAACAGTACAGCTGACTTGCATGAATCCCTTGTAAGTAAACAACTACCATGTTTTCTTCTATAAATCTATTATATAATTGACATGGTTGCACAAAAAAACCCTCTAATGGAGTACGAATAGTATGACTCGCACCTTTTACAAACCAGTTTACCCACAAGATGGAATGAGTTGTTGTACACACTACTGTCTGCATGTTGCTGCTGCAAGCAGTACATCTGTTTGTGTGGTCAGTAAATCCTGTCCACAAAGAGCATCCTGCCAAGTCTAATCATGTAAAGATCATTGGAGTATCATTTCCATACAAATGAAAATAAAAATATAAAAGCGCTTTGTCAGTAAAAAATAAAATAAAAAAAATGTTCCACTCTATAGTATGTTATCGTATACTTCTCAACAGTATGTAAATCCTACACACAGACCGCCATCTGTGGGAATGTACACGAGTGGAATGGAGGTCTGTGGTTTGGTGAGGAGTGGCTGGACGGGACTAAACTGTGTCAGGATGCTGTTGTCTCCTACGAAGACATGTCGATTTTCTTGACCTTATTAATTTCCTAGAAAAAAGGGACAACATATTTTTACAATGTTCCAAGTATAGGTAGTTAATAAAACAAGAAACAAATTTACAACTGTGACCTACATCATGATCACTGTGGCCAGAAAGGTAACAGCAGGACATTAAATTTGCCTTTATTTCCCACAATGCTCTATGGCTTAGCTAGATATTTAACTGTAAACAATGTAGTGTTAATAGGAACACAAACGAATCAAACTGAATACAAAGCAGTGTCAGTAAAACATTAGCTAACATTAGCCGCCTCTGGCCTTAACACACAGGGTAACACTGTAGATTTCTGTCAGATTTTCCTTGACATGACACAAAATTTTTTGTGTAGATTTACAGGACAAAATCTACAGTTAAATTTGACCCTGTTCAAACTTGGTATTAGCATGTCCTCAGTGATCGACTCACCAGTGGTCAGCTCTTAGCACGTCTGTTCACACCTGGCTTTAAAATGCCTCTCCACATGCATCCTGATGGATCATTTGTGATCTAATATAACTTTCCCACTCAACATGCAATTAATTTAAAAAATATGTTGTTTTTAGCCAATCAGGGGTTACGTGTGTTTTAAAAATGTGTTTCCTGCACAACTAGAACCATTAAATCTATTGTAGGAGTGTGTAAAAACACGTTCTGTAACAGCAACTCACCTCAAGAAGAGCCTGTTTTAACTGCCCATAAGCATCCTCCAAACTGTCATTGACAATTATAACATCAAAGACACCTGGTTCTTTACCTGAAAGAAAATACAATTACTCTTAATGTCATGATTTGAACATCTGTGCGATTTAAAACTTTTTTAAAAGTTTTTCTGAGCACCAACATAATACTTACTAAACTCCATTTCCACCTTGGCTGCATGTAAACGTTTCTGGAGGCTCTCCTCTGACTCCGTCTTTCTGTCTCTTAAACGTTTTTCCTGCAACAGGACAATCGGGGAAAAAAATCTGAGCATCCAAAACCTGTACAACCAGTTACATAACAACCGGGAAAGACCAAAATGTGGGCAAACTGGTTATTCACTGGTCACTGCTCTCACCAGGGTTGCCATGGACGGTGGCTGGATGGAGATGTAGATGGGATTGAGGTCTGTCCCTTTAATGTTCCTCACACCCTGCATGTCTATGTCAAGTATACAGATGAGGTTCTTGGCCTGGACGTCTTGCACAGCGGCTTTACTCGTCCCATACATGTTCCCGGAAAACTCTGCGTTCTCGATGAACTCGCCATTGTCAATCCTAGCCTGCATCACCTCCCGCGTGACATAATGGTAATCTGAAACCATGAAATCAAGAACACAACTGTTTACTTGAAAATAAGACCTGAGTTGTTAGAGTGCTTGAGAAAAAATAGGATAACTCGGTACCTTTGCCATTCACCTCCCCGGGCCGAGGATTTCTTGTCGTATCTAGGGAATGGTGAGACATGTATGTTATAATCTGTACTGGATTTGAACCTAGAGCTGAAGTGATGAGTTGATTGATGCATTAGCACATTCAGTGGTTCCATCTTCTTAAATATGAATATTTGCTAATTTTCTCTGATTTATATCTTTATACCCCAGATATCTGTGGGTGTTACATGACAACAAAGTTATATAAAGATTTTACTTTGGGCTTTGAGAAACTATGAAACGTCCTTTTTATCTATGTCATTTTCTAGACTGATCAATCAGCGGAAATAATTATTAACTTAATCAGTAATGGAAATCATCAATCACTGTAGCTCTATTTGAAATTTACTTAAAAAAACAAAACAAACATTTGCTTTTTTTTCCAGTGACATTCGACACACATGTCCATATCCACTAATATAGGTTTGACTGTGCTATTCAAGAGCAACCCTTGTTTCCTTGTTGACACTCACGGGAGACGCTGAAACCAAAGACACTGTCGTATTCCTTCATGAGCTTCTTCAGCAGAGTGCTCTTCCCCGCCCCAGAGGGCCCGCTAAGCACCACAGGCCTGGGTCCAGCCATAGCTGAAAGAGAGGTGGAAAAATGAATGAGTGTTCAGAGCAAAAAAAAGAGGGAGTGGGGCTGAAGGGTGAAACACAACCACTGGAGTCTTACTGCATGAGTCATCACAGGACCAATCTGTACAAACATATGGCTCTCAGTGCAGTTACACAACATCACAGCAGCTTTGTGTGTTCAGAACACAAACAACTTGCGCTGGGGGGGGCGGGGAGTACACATGTTAAAATAATAAGCAATCAGCACCCAGAGCAAATGATGAGACCTAAATAACCCCACAGGAGGAAAGGCAATCAACTGGTTAGCAAGCTGTGAGGTTACCATGGCGCTGGAGAGGAACAATTCATCGCTAATTGGAGAGCCCTAAAGCACTTGTTGATGGCAGGACACAACAAAGCAGTTAACGACATGTGCGACTGCAGTGCAGTGTAGTGAAGGTACAGACTGAACTCAGCGCTCCTTTGAAAAGCACCAAGACATGATGGACAACTATCATAACATTTAACGCACATCAAGACATCATTCTGATAAATCAATAAGACATCACTGGAACAGATGGTCCAGTGGTGGTGGAGACTGTGTACATCCCACCACAGACAGTGCCAAGATGAGAGCACCCACACAGGTGCAGCACTGTAAGGCAGCAGCCCCACAGTGGCAGCAGCTGGTAGAGGTGTTAATGCTACAACATATACAATCTCTGTGCTCAGGCAAAAAAGAGCAAAAGCCTCCACCAAGGTGCACATTGCTGACTTTGTTGGTACTGTGACTCCACCTTGTGTGTTGCATACCATCACTCTAACCACATTACACAGCCTTCCAGTGCCAAGCCTAAAAGCAGAATACTTGCAGTACAAGTTTGTAAAAGGTACTTGTTTCTCACAACCTAAAGTTTTTCCACCCCTACTACCAATGAATTGTGTCTATCCTACTCAAGTAAGAAGCAAAGTAAAGCCCACAGTGCTACTTCCTTACCTTTCCTCAAAACACACAGAACGCGACCAGACCAGGCATTCAAGTGAGCCGGGCGGGCGGGCGTGACTGTGTGTGTGCGTGTGTGTGTGGGTGGATGATGCACGAGAGCAGAGGGGCGGAGGGACAAAATGGCACGGCCACGTTTACACACCAACGGACTATTAGTGGATATTCATAGTGATCCGATCCGATCTTTGAGTAATTACAAGGTGCATCTATGTTAGTCAGCTGGTTTCACTAACAACTGTGACCGTCTTCTCAACATTAGTGGTAAGAAACTAGTTATAACTGTGCCAATTAAGCTGATAAACCACAGTGAAGAACTGCTATAATTATTACAGTTACAGTTCAATTACTTACATCAATATCAGGTATCAGGCAGGTTGGCAATTGGTCCAAAAATGAGGTATTCCATGAAAAACGATAAGGTGCACCAAATTCTAGGTAAAAATGTGGAAATGAGCCTAAACCATCTTAAAAACAAAAGTAGATAGCGCAGGACTTCAGGATGTCCCTGTGTTAAACCTTGGCATTAAAGGTCGTCTTGTCTCCAGGAGAACCAGAGGCAGTGAGGTTGTGTTTGCAGGTGCAAATGACAAGAGTAATTCTCCAATGCCTCTTGAACGCTTCCCGTAAACAGCAACATGTCTAAATAAAGGTGCCAGTGTTTCTTTTTCAGAGGTCAGTCCTGTCTTAGAATAGGTGTCACCTCCCAACACCAACAGCAAACCTCCATCAGCAGGTTTTCAAACATTATCCATGTCTGTGTTTGGGTTACTTACAGTAGCTTCCTGTTGTCCACAGTTTTCTACTTTAATATTTTTCTTTGTTTATTATCATTACGATACAAATTGAATCCTGTTTGACAAATATCTGAAATGACTGACTGTGAGAATGGATGCAGATTTATTTTGTCGATTGGTGAAATGTTTCAGTTCAGGAAATTAAGAAAATATTTGTATCCACTGTCATGTGGGTTGCTTGTACTTAAAAAAAAACACTAAGCCACCATATATTCAAACATTTATGAACAAAAAATAAATAAATAAATAAAAAGCCTCAGCCAAAATGAAAAGCTGGTAACACCTAAGAAGACAAATAGTGCAGGAAACTTTATTCATGAAATTAAATCCATTTATTAAATTCCTATTGAAAGCTAAATATACAAAAACCTGTCAGATTAATGTTAAATCTGCAATTTTTAGTCATCGTTTTGAGGAACAAAAGAGCTTCACTGCATTTATTATCTGATACCTGCAGCTCCTACTCATACACACACAAGAACCAACCTTGTACGTAGATTAGAGCTGTGTGACAGGAAATGAAAGATGCGAGTTTACAATTAACACAGACTGACTTATAGGCTTATTGGGAGCCCGACTTAAACCGTGTACACTGAATCTCACGTGATTGATATGTGGCTGGCGTGAAGCAAGACATGTGAAGCCTATTAGACCTCAGTGGTCAGATGAGCAACATCTTTCCATGCAAGAAGGGGCTAAAGATTCATGGACCATGTTCTCATATTATCTTTAATATCGTCTCATATGAATGCATGTCTTTATTGATGTGAATGCCACCTTGGGATCTGTTAAATTCTGATCATAACTTTCAGCATTACCTAGATGAAATTATTTGATTCACAAAGAAATACCTGACAGATTATCAAAGTATGCACAGGATCATTTGTTGCAGCCCAGAAAGTACAACGGGCTGTTCATACTGTCAAAACAGAAGGTAGTAACTTCCATTAGTGATTGTCACGAGTGTCTACGATCTTGTGCCAGACTTATCTAACAGATAAAAAACAGCTCAATCGGGCAGCTGCAGAGTGCCCTTTGAATCACCGTCAGGGGCAATAAAATGTTACAGATCTGTCTCAAGAGAAGATGAAAATTACATCCATATTATCCATACTATTCTGTATTAAAATTGTCATTGTTAATATTTATTAAAACATAGATTTGTAATTAGCTGAAGTAAAGATGCAGTGATACTCACAGTGAGACTTGCATCATTAGGGCTTAAGATATTACATGGTACAACTTAGAAACTGAACTGATATGTAGTCAATTAGTGTCTAATGTGTAGCCTTTTATAACATGAACAGTTTGCTGTGTAATTAAGGACTATGTTATGAACTCTATGGACCTTCAAAGACTAACTCCTAATTACTAGGAAGCTATACGTATTGTTATAATTAGCTAATGTGCATTTGTTCATCTGTACATTTTGAAGTGTCTGCAGACTGCTGTATATAGCTGACGTAAATGGATGTCTATGGGTTTGTTTTTTGCATAGGTTTTACTCGCAATTTAGTATATTGTGTTTTGTCGTCAATAAAAAAAAGAGTCAAACCCCATGTTATTAACACAATTAAGCACGTACGTAATGACACTCGCTTGAACTACAGGTAACATTGCATCAAACAAAACCAACTCAGTAAACAACAACAACCGTGTTAACCTGCAGCAGCGGCGGTGAAGACCTAAGACCCTCACAGCGTAGGAAATGAATGGATGTCTCTTAGCTACAGTGATACAGAAGAGAGACCGACATTCAAAACAACAACAACAACGACGACAGACAGACACATAAACAGACGAACACCCTGCTTCTTACCTGAAAATAGTCTGGAAAAATATCTCATGTACATCGGGAGTTACGTTAGTCTAAGATTGTGAGACCTTGGCCGGAGGGGTTTTCTCCCTCCTCCGCTGCGAGTGCCATTAGTGGACCGGGGCTGCCTACGTCATCACTGCGGGTCACAACATCAAGACGTCACGACGGAAATGTGCGACACAAAACAAAGAAACGTGAAGTTTTGCTAACATTTGCTAAAGAGAGCATACACTGCTAGTGCGGACATTTCAACTATTTACGTGTAATAGGCCGGTAGCTAGACGTACTTCCTTAACGCGGAACTAATGTGCGCACGGTTACGGATTGTTATTGGTGTAACTCTTGTTTTAAGAGCGCACAGTAACGCGTGCTCCATAGCATAGCCTAGCTTGAGTTGGAGCCATTCCTTTTGAGCTTCGTGGACTTTTCGTGAAAGTAAACAAAATTAGTTGCCGTGTCAGTTTCAGCGATTTAGTAAATACCACCACAAAGACGCACGTTTCGATCGACCGAAGCAAGAAGGTTAAACTCACCGCAACTTCCCGGATGAGTGAACGCTAAAGGCCTGGCCAGTCGCGTATCTCGTGTGCTAACGTGGCTAAAAGTTAGCGGGCGAACCTTGCGGCCCACCGTTCTTATCTTAAACGTGATTCAACAGACATGTTTGGTTCTTCGAGATCTGGAGGGGTCCGAGGGGGACAGGATCAGTTCAACTGGGATGATGTGAAAGTCGATAAACACAGAGAGAATTATCTCGGTAAGTTTGTACGAGCCAAGTCGGCTATCGGCGCTAACCTGTGACATAGCTAGTAGCTTGTATGCTAACTTACAACCAACAGAGCAAAACATGCAAAAATTCCACCTAAATCACACGCAGCGGTTCTACGGCTTCACGTACTGTTTTGCACACCTTTTGTTGTAGACTCCCTCATTCCACAGTCTCGGTGTTGGTCTAGTCGCTGGGTTTTCGTCCTGTTTCCACTCTACAGTCTGCAGGTTCCAGCTGTCATTACTGCCCCCCTTTCTCTCTCACTGAGCAGACACACCAAGTCTCTCCGTTATTTGACCCCCTACCGCCGGCAACATGTCAGCATGCCAACCAAGGGAAAACGTAGCGTCCACCACAGCTGTATCATTAAATGGACGAATCAGAATAACGTTACATGTGTTCAACGAGTTAAACAAACACAGGAAATAAGGTTTTATGAACAATTAAACGCTTAAAGCTACAGTGCACATTTTATCAGCAGCAGTTATTTTTTAATGTGGTGAGATGAGTAGGTGGAGAGGACACAACTCAAAATGTGTGTGCGGGCTGGTTCTTCATTCATTAAGACAGAAGGAAACTCTATCTAAAAACAGATGTTAACTTCTGCTGCTTCAGCAAGTTTGGGTGATTGTGTAAGAATCAACAATCACAGGTGTTTTAAAGAAATGTTGATGTGAAATGTTAAATATTTGACGGTCCAGCTCCTTAAATTTAAAGGTTTGTCAGTTAGTGGATTTTTGACTTTCCTTTGAACTAAAAATTAGAGACCATGTGCTTGCTTGCTTATTGGTGTATTAATTTATTATTTCATTAAGAACAGAATTGCTGTCAGATTTTGGCTGTTTGTTGCAGCCCTTCATGATCATAAGTTGCGAGATCTGAAATAGGTGAAGCCATCAGGTGACCTCCCAATAACACTGAATTAAACTGACTGTGAATTCAACAAATTTTTGTTATGGTATTACATCAATGAGTTTTGTCATTGTAGGGTTGAGATCTTTGAACTAGAAAATGTTACTTTTGTTAATCCTACTGAATCTTCACACCTCATGTCCTGTCAAAATCAGTTTTGCTGTTGTTATGGCCTTTTTTATTCTGATATCATCTCCACAGCAGCGACAGTCTCCTGTTTCAGCATGAGGAGGGACTAGTTAAAATTCTCAAAGAAAAACCAAGCTGTTCATTACAGTGGAAATAACATGCATAACACATCATTCTCAGTCACTGTCTGTTCCTCTGTGTTGTTTTCAGGGAACTCTTTGATGGCACCAGTAGGACGATGGCAAAAAGGCAAAGATCTGACATGGTATGCAAGAGATAAAACAGGCAAGAAGGCTTTGTCCAGACAGGATGAACTTGCTGCTGTCAAAGCTGCAGAGCACGAAGCCCTGATGGCTGCCCTGTATGTATAACTTCTTAAAGACATGGGAAACAAGTGCAGTTGATCACTGATGAAAGTTATTCATTTTCATTTTCTGTTTTCAATCCAGAGGGCACAAGAATATAAAAAGACAACCAACTGGCCTGACCAAAGAAGTATGTCACCCTGTTTTGCTTTCAGTCAAAAGCTTTTGAAGGAATTTGGCTGCAGCTTAAAAATGTTATATGAAATGATTTCTATCCCATTTTGACACAGGACCTTGCAGATGTTTGCAGGAGGGAAGAGGCTGATGGAGAGGAGAGAGATGTGGACCGTGTCTCTGGTTTGGGAAGCTCCAGGTGATGAGGGAGGAAATATGGTTCTATTTTTGTTCAGTCACAATGATCCTCTTGACATTCAAATGGTGGCTAGAGAGCTTGTTATCTTGATGCTCTGTGATTGTTAAGTGTTTGTTTACAAGTGCGTGTTTCCATTTACAGTGCGGGGTCAAGGAAAATGTTGCTGTCCCAAAAGGAAAAGGAGGCTGCTAAAATGGGCTTACCAGTATTTACAGTAAGTTTTTTCCCTCTCTGCTGCCTCTATATATGTTACTAAAAAAAAGTAGAAACAAAAGAAGTACTGTCTTTGCAGCACCACAAAACAGAGGGTCATCCCGTATCTGCAACAACAAATCCATCTAAGAGTGTAGAAAAAGAAGAGACGGAACAACGGTGCGTATGCATAAGATTAGTTCCCAGTTTATTCACACTCAAAACTCAAAAAAATATCAGATATACCTGATATTCTACTTAGGTAAATACAGCCTTGAATCAATTGTTTAATGTTAATTTGAATATTAATAATAATCTTAACTGCTAAATTTTGAACTCCAGGCATGAGAGCAAAAAGAAGAAGAAGAAAGAAAAAAAGAGTAAAAAGGAGAAAAAGAAGGAAAAAAAGAAGAAAAGGCAAAGAAGAGACTCGTCCTCCTCAGAGTCAGATGACAACAGAAAGAGGTTGGTTCATTTCATTTTCATTTAACCATTATTTACATCATAAAAGCCATTGAGGGTAGACCCTTGTTTCCAATGACACAATAAAAAAAGGAAAAAAAGAACACAGAGTGGAGTTGGAAGACATGATCATGTTTTTAAACTGGCCCAAGGTAACAAATGTTTAGATTTTTAGGGACTGTTGTAAGTTGTTCCAGGTGTGTCCGCCAGAGAAACCGAAAGCAGATTCACCAAATTTGGCACATGGAGGGTTAGATAATCGCTTGAACGGGTTGGGTAGTTTTGGAGGGGCCAGTTTAATAAAAAGGTAATAATGATGAATCTGATAGCAGAGTGGTATATTTAGTCCAGTGGAGCAAAAATAGAAGCAGATGCATGTTTGTAGATGGTGTCACCACAGTCCAAACATGCATAAACACAGTCTCGATGATCCATTTCCTGTAGGAGAGATAAAAGTTTGATTTGCAGACTTGCCATAAAACAGAGGCTTTCATCTGTCAGCACTAGAGGGCACCAGGACTCTGTCGTACTCCCAGCAACTTGAGGCATTAACCTTAAAAACAGAAAAGCACTTACCCCTATATAATAGATATACTGTCTGTTATACAGGCTATAAGCAGGAGAGGAGGCATTTTACAATATGCATGCTTTTACAATTTATGTGTTTCAGTGATTTCTGCCAATAAGACAAAATTCATATGAATCCATATCAGAAAGAGGTCGACAGGAATCATATAATATATAAGCAGTTGAATATGCTGAAATGTATCAACACAATAGTCAGTTATATTCAGATATGTCTGCTGTTTGATATTTTCTGTGGATGTCATTACGTTTTCTTCTTTCCCAGCATCACAACATCTTAACTGACCCCCACTGCAACGCTACTCATTGATTGTTTCCTTTTTATCACTCGTCAGGCACAGAAAGGACCACCATCATCATAATCCATCATACCAGAGTCAGAGTGGAGCCAGACCCCATGACAGCCATTCAAGGGGGGAAGCAAAGGCTGAGCGACAGCCCTCCTACCCCTATCATCGACAGCAGCGGCATGACACAGACTCCTCTGATGGGGGGTCTCCTGTCTCCCGTAACCCCGCCGGCCACAAGATGGCCCCTGCTGGTGCTACACAAAGCCACAGGCGGCGCCACGACACAGACTCCGACAACTAATGTCCCCCTCCCCGTAAATTCAAAGACGCATAATGAGGACAGAGCAGTCCACTGCAGCCCCACCGGCCCTGAAGCCCTCATTTACCTCGGACAACCAGACTGGTGATGGAGACAGGTTAATGTGTCTGGCCTAGTGTTTTAACTTTGCACCCTATGAATTGGTCAGTTAGTCCTGGACCTGGTCCTGGGCACTGCGTCTTTTGTGCTAGTTTAAGTTGTGTTTGATCATTTTTTATTTTAACAGTCTTTATCATTTTACTTAAGTATTGTCATAGGTTGTGGAGTTTTTATTTTATCTGATAAAACACCATATAAGATAAAATAGTTTAAATACCAAATGGAACCATATCTTGCCCTTGTGGCTGTTATTGCTCAGGAAATCTAAGTTTTACCCAGAAAAAAGCCACAGAAATGTGAACTGTGTGCAGTATGATTATTCCTGGAAACTAAATATCTGACATCAGTCCTATACACCAGCTTAAGTAAAAGATTTCAAAAACCAATGGATCATTTGTGTGTAAATGTGTCTGTTCTAACAGAAGCATAGAGGTATTATAAGATGTGCTTAGTGAGTGGTATATATATCATCTTGTGCAACAGTTGGGTGAGTTTCTTTCAGTGTTTTTTGTAGTAAATCCTCTGGGATGCTCCTTGATGCCTTTGCGTCCTTGGACACCTCTGTCCCACTGTGCCCCTCGCACTACTCGGCAGCTCTGGTCCTTTTCTTTTTCTCGGCCATGCCAACACTCTTTAATCCCTCACCGTTCTAGGTTGAGCTTCCTGACTGGTGCGATACCATTGGAATGCTCTTCACTGGTCATAATAGAGTGTAGTGTTTGCATTTGCCTTGAATTGGTCTGAAAGAGGGTATTCTGCTGGCCAGCACCTGGGGGGTGCACTAAAAAAGAGCAAGGCATTCATAAAGAAGAGTGCAAAAAACCAGGCTGGTCCTTTTATATGGCCGAGTACCGTTAGACCGCCACACACAATCCAAGCTGATGGAGCAGCAGGAGAGGAGGCCAGACAAAGCCACCCCGTGAGGGACCCAAGACTCCAACTCCTTCTCCCTCCACCACTACCATACTCTCCTGCCATGTTTTATAGGCTTGGCTGCATTAACCACGGCAGCCTAATCAACCTGCAAGAATGCTGTCCTAGATTGCCACCCCGACACAATGTGAGGCAGGGTATGCTCTCCACATTACTGCTTTAACCCAAACATTGGGTGGTTTCCACTGTTCAGTGCGTCACATTTCTCCCTGGGTCAAAGGATGATCACCCCATCAGTTCAAACTGACACCAATATGGGATCTGTTGTTAAATCACAGCATTGTTCCCGTAAGTGTGTTCCTGCATTATTAGGTGTAGAAGTAATGACAATTTTCATTGATCTGTTTTTTTGTACCCATTCCCTAATTTCTAACACATTAGTTTAAGATATTTAAGAGACTAGCGCAAACACATACTACCAAGCAACGGGGAGAAGCTACATCTTCCAACTTAGCATTTAGTGATTTTATTGCATAGAGAGAAACACAATGAAAATCATCTTCAAACATTTTTCTCCAGTCACTTTAATTATGGTGCTTTTTTTCCTCACAAAACAAAAGCCTTACATAAAAAACACAAACTTAAGAGATTAATATAGTCTTCACACATTTAG